>JAIKVE010000979.1:0-14574 GCA_024679115.1 Phytophthora pistaciae
GGCCGCGCCCTTCGCGCCGGTCTCGGCCCGACGAGGCGTGGACCCCATGGACTTCCACGCCTGCTTCATGCCCGCGCCCATCGTGACGCTGCCCAGCCAGTGCCAGCAGCAGCTCTACCCGTACGGAGGAGGCCCCGAGGCCGAGTTCTCCAACTTCGCAGCCATGCTCTGCGACTTCGACCCGCTGCCCATGTCCGAGGAGGAGATCGACCTCATCCTCGAGGCCGCCATGGTGCCCGGCCCCGTGCACCACACGGGCGTCGTGCTCTGAGGGTGAAAGAAGGCAAGTTGAAGTTACCAAGCAAATCTCAAGACAAGAGCCTCTGGAGTGCCAGAGGCTACAGTGACTGTAGTACAGTCAGACGCGGACAGCTATATATTTCCACGCGAGCTCTATACGTGCATGTTGTCTGTTGCCGTCGTAAGCTCTACACATTCCGTGTCTCCAAGGAAGCGCGTTCGCTCCAAGATAGATAGGATCAGGTAGCAGTGGAGAAGGATTGCACGCCATTTGGGTGCAAGCAAGCAGCAATTTTTCACGCAGATTAGATAGAACACACATACACCTTCTCTTTGCCAAAGAGTCTTTGGTACCATTCATCTAGTTCCTGCTTTTTTGTGCTGTTCGTCCGAACTCTTCCGCGCAGGTGATATATGATTTCCGGTGTCGGGCCGGTGGTTGTCAACCTCATGCAAAGCGACATCAAACGGTGACGGCGAGCTTGACATCTTGCGGTCCTTTCCTAGCTACTTGCTGTCTTAGTCCCAGTACTTGATGAGACCGTCCCAGCCGCAGGAAATCACCTTGCTGGGCTCGAGCGGATGCCAGAGCGCCCCCATGGTCGGGCCGCGGTCGTGCGCGCGCAGCTTCTTGATCATCTTGGTGGTCTTCCAGTCCCAGAAGACGAGCTTGCCCTCGCCGTCGCCCGACATGATGTACTGGCCGTTCGGGGAGAAGCCGATCTGGCACGCGTAGCCCGCGTTCTGGTGGCCCTTGAACACCTTCTTGCGGTTGATCTTGAACTTGTCCCGCGCCGTGTACACGTCGATCTGGTTGTTCAGCGACTGGCCGGCGAAGAAGCCGCCGCTCGGGTGCAGCGTCACGGCCGGCATCGAGTGCATGCTAGGCTCCGAGATATACTTGATGGGTACGGGGATGCCCCACTCCCAGACTAGCAGCTTCTTGTCGTCGGAGGTACTTACGAAGCGCTTGTTGTCGTCCACGAACGTCACCGAGTTGACGGCCTGCAAGTGGTGGTTGTACTCCTGCACGATCTCGCCTGACCGGGTGTCGAACTGCACCACCATGTTGTTCGAGTCGCCCACGACGAAGTTGGTGTTGTCCAGCGGGTAGAACTTGACGCAGTACGGCACACGGCGAGTCGTGAACGAGTGCACGGCCTGCCCCGTTTCCGTGTCCCACAACTGGATAAATCGATCAAAGCTGCAGCTCAAGAACTGGCGGCCGTCGTTGCTGAAGTTGATACCGCGCACAGCACCCGAGTGGCCTTCGTACACCCGCTGGCACTTGCGCTCGTTGTAGACGTCCCAGATACGGACCGTGTTATCCATACTGCCCGAAAGCAGCAAGTGGCCGTACTGCGGGAACAACTCGATCGCCTGCACGCCCTTGGTGTGTCCCGTCCACATGTGCACGCACCTCTTCGGCAGGAAAACCTGGTGATCGCCGTCGTCTGGCTTGAGCGTGCGCGGAGGTTCCACCCACGCGCGTCCCTGGTAGTCGTACTCCTGGTCCCCCAGGAACGTGGACTTGCCCTCGAGAGCCGTCTGTCCCGCCTTGAGTCTCGCCGGCAACAAGTGACCCGTCTTCTTCTCGACCATGCGGTCGAAGTCCATCTCGTCGTCCGCCTCCTCCTTGGCCTCCGCCTTGCGTCGCTTGGCCTCCTGGTGCTCCTCTCTCAGCGCCTTCTGCTGCTCGGTCATGGTTCCCTTCTCCGCATCCGTCAGAGTCTTGCCCTTCTCCTTGCACGGGGCCCAAATACCATCGGTAGCTTCGTCACCGAAGTCCTCAGCTGCTGCTCGCTCCTTGGAGACGGTCTGGTTCTTCCTCTTCTTGGCGTTGCGACTAGTGAACACGTTCTCCTCACCCGGAGCGACGATAGTATCAGCCAGTTTCTCACCGGGTAGTGCTGGGGCTGCAGGAGGGGCTCCCTTGGCTCTGGTTCTGGTGGGATTGCGACTCAATGTCTGGTTGTACGTGTGGTACTGCGCCTCGAAGCTGAAGTCCTCCATGTCCGCCTGCTCCACGACACCCGTGACCACCTGCTTGCCGCTGCCAGCTCGTAGAGGGTCCACGAGTGCTAAATCCATTGTGCCGCTGCTCTGGGGGCCCACATACGGCGCCAGCGTCGACTCCACGGGCAGATTTATAGCCAATTGCGTCTGGGTGCCGGCCGCCAGGAACGCCGCCTTGTTGGCCTCCTCCTGGCGGTCAGTGAGCGCTACAAAAGGTGCCGAGTTGACAACAGGTAGAGAGAGAGACGTAGAGTCTGTAGAGCGCGGAGTCGCGGAGCGAGGTGTCTCCTCCTCGTCGCTAGACGCATACGCACCGAGCGCCTCCATGGTCGAGGCTTGGTGATGCGGATTTGTATGGGCACAAGGGTGGCTGGACCATTTGGTATGCAGTACGTAATTCGGTGTGGTGCACATAAGTATTTGAAGTTGCTTATCGGCGCCTGTTTCTGCGCGATAAACCGACGTAGGCCGTCGTCACCACGTAGTGGTGTGGTCAACAAAATACAAAAGTAAGTCAGCAAATCTCTTTACACGAACGGATAAAAAAGGCTTATATAATATAACAGTTCTTATTCGATAGAAAATGTCTTACGTACCGGTAATTACCGGTGCTATATGTGACTTTCACAGGTGTCTACCGGTATCGAATGAGGGTTTTTGGCCGTTACGCCGAGGGGATGCGCGACAATTGCTCCACCACCAGGGCGCGCATTATCCATCTTGCTGGCAGAGAGTGAAGCGGATCCGCTCCCTCTAATCGCCACGAACGCCGCCATTTGTGCATTTGGCTCGCCACCCACTCCACTCGACTTCGTGCGCCTACATCTTCATCTCTTTCTCTGCTCGTGCAATCCGCGAGTGCATCCAACAACCACGTTCTAAGCATCCACGTATCCAAGTATCAGCACAATGGCCGACTCCGTCTGGGACCTGCAAAAGGCCATGCGCTCCTCGTCGCCGCAGATCACGGGCCGCCGCGAGTCCGAGCCCGGCATGTCGTCCGGATTCTCGGACTCCACGACGCCCAAGGCGTTCGACATTGCCGTGCCCGGCGGGTTCCGGCGCCACCACGTGCAGACGACGCCAAGACCCGTGGTGTCCAAGGCGCTGCGCGACCAGATCATCGACCGCATCAACGGCGTGTACGACCCCTTCATCGGCAGCATTTTGAGCCAGGACAATGACGAGTACGACGAGATGAACGTCGAGGAGCGCGCACGCAGCCTGCTGATGACGCCGCCGCTGCGGCTGCCGACCTACCGACGCACACCGACGGGGAGAGAGTGAGTGCAGCACAAACAATGTGAACTTGAAGGGCATACATCGGTGCAGCTGCGAAGACTTTGACTGACTCATCGCTATGATAATGATTTGTGCATTGTAATGTAGAATGGGAACACCGTCGGAGAGGACGGGGCTCATCAAGACGGAGACTGCCCCACCGAAGTCGAGGGACAGTGACAAGACAACCACATTGTGGCACGCCCTGCTGACGCTGCTCAAGTCGTTTGTGGGGACGGGTATTTTGTTCTTGCCCGATGGATTCTGTAGCGGTGGCATTCTCTTTTCGCCGCTGTGTTTGGCGTTTGTCGCGGCGCTGACTCTGTACGCAATGCTGCGGTTGCTGCAGTGCCGCGAGTTGGTCGGTGGCACGTACGGTCACGTTGGATTCAAGGCGTACGGGTCTTGGGGGCGACGCATGGTGCAGATCTCCATCATCATGATGCAGGCTGGCTTTTGCTGCACCTACGTGATCTTCGTGGCGCAAAACATGGCGGAGGTGCTCGAGTTCTGGGGGCATTCTGTGGATACGTCGATGCTCATCCTGCTGCAAATTGCGGTGTATATCCCGCTGTCTTGGATCCGGTACATCAGCTACTTCTCCATTAGCAACCTCATCGCCGACGTGTTTATCCTGTGCGGACTGGCCTTCATCCTGGGCAACAGCTTCTGGCTGCTCGCCACGGAGGGCCCCGCGAAGGACGTGCAACTCTTCAACCAGCAGGACTACCCCGTGTTCATCGGCACTTCGATCTTCACGTTTGAGGGCATTGGTCTTGTGCTGCCTACTCAGAGCTCGTTGAACCAGTCTCGCCAGAAGCGCTTCCCGCGTTTGCTATCGTGGACGGTGGTCGGTCTGCTCGTGTTCTACTCGTTCTTCGCCGGCATCAACTACATCTCTTTTGGTAGCGGCATCACCCCCATGGTCACGTCCAGTCTGCCGCGCAATGGCTGGTCCAGCTCGGTGCAGTTTGGCTACGCGTTTGCTCAGCTCCTCTCGTACCCACTGTTCCTCTTCCCTGCCGTGAAGATCATGGAGGAGATGCTGGGCTTCCCGAAGCGCGCGTCTGGCCAGAAGGTTGCCAAGAACTGCTTCCGCGCTGTGGCTGTGCTCGCAACTATCTGCATTGCTTACTTCGGCCAAGGCCGTCTCGACCTCTTCGTCTCGATCGTCGGTGCTTTCTGCTGTGGTAAGTGTTGGGGGTGATCCGTTCTGGTGGTTGCCGAGTCTTTTATCTAACGTTGTTGTCGCGTGTGATCAGTGCCGCTGAGTTTGGTGTACCCGCCGCTGTTCCACTTGAAGCTGAATCCGAACGCGTCGTGGATGGACAAGATCGTCGACACGTTCGTGATCATCGTGGGCTTGCTCACCTTCTTCTACGTCACGTACTCGAACCTGCAGTCGTGGAGCAAGTAGATTCACCCGCGTTGAAGTCAATGTGCTCTACGGTGTAGTCTCGCGATCTCAATCTCAAACCAATTTCATGATTAAAGCAACAGCAACTTTTGCCAAGACGGATTGATCGCAGCTAGGGAGACTGCAACTTCAAATAGCAATAGCCTTCATTAATTCAATCAACAACTCGCTCAGCTACCGACGCAAACCCACCTCTCGCAACAACAGCAGCTTCAACTTCTACACCCGTTAAGAAAATAAGGCTTGCTGCCAATTTATTTCGTCTACCGATTCTCTTGCTTCAGATCCTAACTACGATGGCAGCGCATCCAGCTTGCAGACTTCTATGCACTAAAACAAAAAGAGTTCTAAGAGAGACGTAGAGGCTATCACTTAATAAAAGCACGCCCTTCGCCTCGCCGCCTCTTTCGACCTTAGTCGTCCTCCTCCACCTTGGGGGCAAGGTAGAAGCGCATGTAGCCCATGTCGCCGATAGCGTACTCGACGACCACGGGGATACCGGGGGACATGCTGAGCGTGACCGTCTCGGACAGCGGCGTGGCCTTGGCGAACATATTTAAATACCGGAGCGCGAACGTGAGCTCCACGGGCTCCTCCATGGTGATGATGACGCGGTCGCTCTCCTTCTCGGCGGCCGTGTTGTTCTTGAGCGTGATGTTGCCGGCGCCCAGGTCGCCCGAGACCGAGAACTTGACGCCCTCCTTGCCCACGGCAATGGTGCACGTGTCGCCCATGGTCTGCAGGTCGCGGCAGATGCGCTGGAACTCGCCCGAGGGCATGCGCACAGTCGCCACATACTCGGTGCCGGGTATGCCCAGGTGCTCGCTGTCAATGTCCATCAACTTGAGCGAAAAATCCGACACACGGTCGCCAGCTGCCACAAATAACAAGATAAAATTAGTAACAATCCAATAAAAATCTGCTTAGATGTGGCAGATGAATGACGTACAGGTGGCCTCGAACATGATGTTGAGCGCGTCGCCGTTGTCCTCGGCCGAGAGCGACAAGGCGTCGTCGTTGCCCGAGCACTTGAGGATCTTGGACAGCGACGCCGTCTGCACGCCCAGCGAGATGTTGCGGTCGCAGCGGTAGTGCTCGAAGCCCTCGGCGCGCAGCAGCAGCGACACGAGCGACACGTGCGAGCCGTCCATGGACTGCAGCGCCAGGCCCGACTTGGTGCAGTCGATGTTGCCCTCGGAGATGAGGTCCTTCATGGCCTCCACGATGAGCTTCACGATGCGGCCCTGGGGGAGTCTGGCCTCGAACATGGTGGTGAAGGCGGTTAAGGTGTGTCTAAACGGTTAGGGGGAGACTGTTGACCTGCGAGGCAAATAGCCGACTGTTTGCCGACGCACGGTTGGCCACTAGAGGAAGGATTTTGGCGCGAAAAGAGGGCGGGACGGACGGCAGGAAGATGAATTACTCGGGATTTGTATGCTGCGTGGAAGGGGTGACCGCTCTCCCGCCAAAATATGATTTGCGCGAATAGGACCGAGGAAACGGCAAAAAGCCTATCATGATTGGAGGATATAATAGAGGGTACGCTTAGAACCGTAACCTAAACTTCAACATGTAACCTTTTAGAATCTGTGACGTGGTGCAGCTCCTACGGCAACTTGTCCAGGCGACCTGAGGCTGCTGGTCGCCTTCGAACGCGGTTATTGCTTTGAGAACGAGGCTGAAGGGGTACCGCGCGATGTGATGTGCCCCCGGCGGTTGATATGCACAGCTGTGCCGGGCCAGAACTGCTGCTGGATCGCGGTCCTTGGAGTGCACTCGCTGGTTTAGATACTCTTTGCGGCAGTGAACTGAGGTGTGGGTTTGGCCTGGGCTTCGGCTTCGACTTACGCAGCTTTCCAGCTTGTTGCAGTGGTCGTGGTGTTGGCGGTAATAACGTTGACGGGCCGAGGAAACTTGTTGCAGAGCGGCGAACGAGCGGGTCAGTGGTGGTCGGGAGGTGATTCAACTGGTTATTGTCGACCGATCTCCACTGTGCAGGTGAAGACTGTCGGTGGAGCGCACTTGTGTCACCTTTACGACGCAATCGGCCCTGAGCGAGCAGTGGGCGAGCTGCTGTGGGTTCTTGGGGTTCTTTGGTGCAGTCTGAGGTAGTCGCCGAAGGTGGATCTGCTTCTTCTTGGTTGTTGCTTGAGGAAGTCTCAGGTCGGGCAAATGACTTTGCAACACGACAGTCACTTATGACGTGGTGCTCTACATCCGCGATACTAGGAAATCCGTCTTGTAAGCAGTAGACGCACTCGATAGTCTGGTTCGAGATCTTGGTTCGATGAGGAGAGCGCGTGGTCGCGTAGGAACTTCCGCTCGTTCTCAAAGCAGGATCATTTTGCAAAATTTCAGTCTCACACTGTTGTTGATGCGCTTCAAACTTCGTGATTTTGACGTAAGCCTTGCAGACCTGCAACATTATTTTTTTTTCGATTAGTAGCATGCCTCGTCAGTCTCAAGTCAAGGTTTCGCTTACATCGCAACACTCGGTTCGGCTGGAGCACATGCTAAAATGCTGCGCCATGTCCTTCTTTTTGAATGCTAAACCGCATAATGAGCACTACAATAACGTAATCGTTAGAAATTCAGCAGTGCAAAATAATGCTGTCTCGAATCGGTACGTACGGGCATCAAGGTGTGGTCACGTCGTCCATTGTCCACGTGGTCCTGCAGGTCTGTGCGCGTGAACAGTGCGCAACAAAGTCTGCACTTGCAGCTAGCACTGTGTTCATTGCGCTGGTGCTCTGCCAATGATTCTCTGCTTCCGCACAAAAGTGTGCATTCCGGGCAATGCTGGTGCTGCTCCTCGTTCGCTAGTAGAATTTTCTCGTGACAGATAGAGCACTCAAACTGCATTTCCCACCATATCGCCATAACAAATGTGTAAGTTTTCTAAGTAAGAACGCGGGTCAATTTTTTGCTGTGTACCTTGTGGTATGCTGGATTATTGGCGCAACGCAGAGTGTGGATTTCCATGTTCATCACCGATACGTCAGCTAAGCACAATCTGCACCTCTGGACACTGTCTTGCTGCGTGGTGGGATCAGGCTGAGCTGCTTGTTGAATTTCCGACAAATTTGCGTGGTTATTCTCCGCTTCCGATTTGGACTTGCCTGCATCTACTGGGGTTGTTGTGTGACCAATATTTTGTGCTGACCCAAGGGCGTATCCAGGCGTCGAGAACGGTCCTTGCGCTAGACGAAGTTGAGCAGCTAGCACCGATGAGTCGACAGCTGCAGCAATTGCGTCGGTGGAAATAGGCATCGACTTCCTGTCTCGAAGAATTTGCTGAGCTTGTTGCAGACTTCTAAACGTAATTTTGCGTGGTGCGTTCTGGATTGCTTGGGTGTTGAGATCAGAGGTGGCGAGCGAGCTTTCCACGTAGCCGCCGTCTCTCAATCTTCTTCCGTAACAGGATTCGGGTATTGAACTAGTACGCGGGGGCTCTGCACTGCAGTCAGCGACTGAAGGCGGGTCTGAATGAAATTGCTGCATGCTATCAGGGTCGCTTGATCGAGATGACTTGGCCGTCAGCGGGCGCTTTAAATCAGACCCCTGTTGACCAGGTAGTGCAAATTAGCTCGATGAATACGGTTGTCATAAACATTGGCGACCTTACCTCTGGGGGCATGAAGTCTGTCTCTAAGTCGACGTCGCCGCATAAACTAACCACCGCCGCTGGTTTCAGCTCTGCGACCCGGACGTAGTAGGGCACATTGCCATACTCGATGACAATTGTTGAATTCACGCTCAAAACGGAGTATCGTCGGAGAGCAGTCTCCATCAACAGCTACCACAAGTGTGCGTTAGATTTCTCAACCAATGTTCGACTTTCTTCAATGTAGTTAGTACCTTTGGACCAACCTCTGCAGCCAGATCCAAAAAGCTCGTGGTTTCTGGTTGCAGTCGACAATAAATCCCCCGAGGAAGGTCGATAACACTGGATATGACGACTGAACCTCCTTCTGGAACATGCAGGTTCTGCATCAGCCAGTACGGTAGGAAGACTTGCCCCTCTGATGCACTAAACTCCTGGACGGAGCAATACTGAAGGTTATCCCCCTCGGTAGAATTTGCTCCTGCAGCTCGAACCTGGCCATTGCACAATACACTGGTTACCACTACTTCGCCAAAGATTGATGTTGTTTTGAGGCCTGGTGTACCGTGAATTGGAATGGTGTTGCGATCTTCGAGCACTGCAGTTCAAGCAAGATTTTCTGCATACATTTAGCATTAGACGCAGTCACAGAAAAACATGCAGGTCTGTGGAATCAAGTTACCCACCGGAGGTAGAACAGCTTTGTCGCCAAATTCAAGGTGGGGCATGTCTTGGGAATGAACAACAGCGATAGTCAGCAACCTTAGCATAAATGTTGACAGCATGTAAGGCGTTGACAGGAATCTACCGAGGCACGCGACGGAGAAGCATTGCAGTTTGTACGATGGAAGCAAGGGTCCGCCATTCAGCTGCAGCTGGGTTGGGCGTATTCGTTTTACTGCGCGAGCCATCGAGCTTGATCAAACAGCTCACGAATTTCCGACTAATTTTACACTCAGCTGAGTACTCTGTCGTAGGTTTCAAGTTACACGATACGGATAATTGAAACCTGCACATTTTTTAAAGCTAACAGTGCAAACACTGCGCGAGGTGGAGGTTCTGGCGCAAGCATCACGATACAGCTCATGATAACTCAATCTTCTCCGCTGCCGTTGAAGTTCCTTGGTGCGTCATCGAGAAGACTGACAAAGTTGCCAGCTTACGCACTGCAGAACGCACTGCTCGATCTCCTTGTCCTCGTGCGTCAGCAAATAAATGGCCGAGGCAACCGATTACGCACCTTCACTTCCAGGTGAAAAGCTCCGAGCTTGACATGCTTCACGAGTTGTCACTCCCCAACATTCCAGCTACAGCTCAACCAGCTCCAAGATCCCCACCTACAACGCCGTGCTCTCGGCGCTCAAGCAAGGTTACCGCCACATCGACACGGCCCAATATTACGAGAACGAGGCCGACGTCGGCCGCGCCGTCCGTGACTCCGGGATCCGTCGTGAAGAGATCTTCGTGACCACCAAGCTCTTTATCACCAACTGGGGCTACGAACAGGCTCTGGCGGCCACGAAGGAGAGCAACGAGAAGCTCGGCCTCGGGTACATCGACCTCTACCTCCTCCACGCGCCGGAGACGCGTCCACGCGTGACGAGTCTTGGCGCGCGCTTGAGGAGCTCCACGAGCAAGGAATCCTTCGGGACATTGGCGTCTCCAACTTCAGCGAGGCTCAGTTGGACAAGTTCCTGGAGACTGCCAAGGTGAAGCCCGCTGTGAACCAAGTGGAGCTGCACCCGTGGATGATGCGTCCGACGTTGGTCAAGTACTGCCGAGAGCACGACATCCTCCTGCAGGCTTACTCACCTTTGGCTCGAGCTCGCAAGGTGGAGGACCCGACGCTTCTCGATGTCGCCAATGAGGTGGGCGCCACGCCAGCGCAGGTGTTGGTGGCCTTCAGCCTGGCGAACGACTTCACGACGCTACCCAAGTCCGTGGACCCTGAACGCCAGAAGATCAACCTCGATGCAGCGCAAGTCAAGTTGAACGCCGCGCAGATCCAAGCTGGCAGCGCTGGATGAGTATCTTGTGGTCGGCTGGGACCCCACGAGAGACCACGCGGTGTAAGTCGGTCGGGCGTGGATTTCTCGCGTTTGCCGATTTAGTGCGCCACTGGCAAGCAGCTTTGTCACATGGTAGGGAACCGAAGCAGCAGTTGACCAACAATGTATTTCATGTCCAAGACATTTGCGCTAAGAAACAGAAACAAAAAATGGTTTGAGAGCTGCAGCGTGTGTAGGGGGGGGGGGGGGGCTTCCCTCCATGAGCGCCAACATCTTGACCAAGACACTGCCCAGCGGAGCCAAGATCCCTGTCGTCGGCCTCGGCGTGTATCAATCTGAGCCTGGCCTCGAGACCTACAACGCCGTGCTGTCCGCGCTCAAGCTAGGATACCGCCACATTGACACCGCCCAGTACTACCAGAATGAAGCTGACGTCGGACGTGCCATCCGCGACTCGGGCATCCCGCGCGAGGAGATCTTCGTCACGACCAAGCTGTTCCTCGACAGCTGGAGCTACAACAGGGCGCTGGCGGCCGCCAAAGACAGCAACAAGAAGCTTGGGCTCGAGTACATTGACCTGTACCTGCTGCACGCTCCCTTAGCTCCCGAGGGACGCGAAGCCGCGTGGCGCGCCGTCAAGGACCTGAACAAGCAGGGCGTCCTCAAGGACATTGGCGTGTCCAACTTCAGCGAAGCGCACCTGGAGAAGCTCTTCAAGACCGCGCGTGTCAAGCCGAGCGTGAACCAGGTGGAGCTGCACCCGTGGCTCATGCGCTCGTCGCTCGTCAAGTTCTGCCAGGAGCACGACATCCTGCTGCAGGCCTACTCGCCTCTGGCGAGGGCGACCAAGATGGACGACCCGACGCTGGTCTCGATCGCCGAGGAGGTCGGGGCCTCGCCCGCGCAGGTGCTGGTGGCCTTCAGCCTGGCCAACGGTTTCGTGACACTACCCAAGTCGACGCACGCGGAGCGTCAGCTGAGCAACCTGGAAGCCGCCAGCATCAAGTTGACGCCCGAGCAAGTGGCCAGGCTGGCCTCGCCCGAGTCGTACATGCCCACGGCGCCATGGGACCCCATCAAGGACCACGCGGTGTAATCGGTAGAGCCGCGGCTGCCTTAGTCTAGGTTGAGATCGAAACGTAGCGTGTAGCTCTTGGTCTAACCACTGCTGCCGTGAGAAGCATTCCAATACCACACACTAAATTCCCGTTCCTAGCATGGAATCCGTGGCCGTTAGAGGCCGTTGTCTCCTACCAACGGAAGCTCCTTGTGACGTGCGCTTCAAAAGGCCAATCGCACATGCTCAGACATGCCAGTCAAATGCAGCTTCAACTACGACAACAACTTGGCAGCGACGTCAGCCCTCTCTAAACCAATAGTCTCGTATCGATTGCTTCAGCAAAAACGTTGTAGCAATCCCGCCCATTTTATCGTTGGAGTTGTGCCATTCCTCAATATCCCAGCTACTACTCAAGCATCCAAGCATCCGACCACCGTCACCGCACCAATGGCTGCCAGCATCGAGACCAAGACCTTGCCCAGCGGCGCCAAGATCCCCGTTGTCGGACTCGGCGTGTACCTGTCGGAGCCCGGAGCTGAGACCTACAACGCCGTGCTCTCCGCTCTCAAGCAGGGATACCGCCACATCGACACTGCCCAGTACTACCAGAACGAAGCTGACGTCGGTCGTGCCATCAAGGACTCGGGGATCCCCCGTGAGGAGGTTTTCGTGACCAGCAAGCTGTTCGTCCAGAACTGGGGCTACGAGAAGGCCCTGCAGACGACCAAGGCCAGCAACGAGAAGCTTGGACTTGGCTACATCGACCTCTACCTTCTCCACGCCCCCGGTGACGTCGCCACCCGTGACGAGACCTGGCGCGCTCTGGAGGAGCTCCAGGAGCAGGGGATCTTGAAGGACATTGGTGTGTCGAACTTCAGCGAGGCCCACCTCGGGAAGCTGATCAAGACGGCCAAGGTCAAGCCCGCAGTGAACCAAGTGGAGCTGCACCCGTGGCTGACGCGCACGTCGCTGGTCAAGTACTGCAAGGAGAACGGCATCTTGCTGGAGGCCTATTCCCCGCTGGCGAAGGCTGTGAAGCTCGCGGACCCGACGCTGAACGAGATCGCCAATGAGGTGGGCGCTACCCCCGCCCAGGTGCTGGTGGCTTTCAGCCTCGCCAACGACTTCATCACGCTGCCCAAGTCGGTGAACCCTGACCGTCAGAAGGCCAACCTTGACGCTGCCAACGTCAAGCTCACGCCTGCGCAGGTCGAGAGACTCGCGGCGCTGGACGAGTACCTTGTCACCGGTTGGGACCCGATCAAGGACCACGCTGTGTAAGCAGGCAGTCAAGAAGCTGTACCTCAAGACGAGTGCTTTAGGGGCTAACAAGATAAGACTAATCCCATGTATTTGCTTCCTGTATCATGTGTCCATCACTTGTGGACTGTTGCAAGATGAACCAACTTATGCCGATGATACAATAGCTCTTCTCGGCGTGAACAATAGGTCTCTCATATACGGCAATCCAAACTTTGTTCGCGCAGGTGTTTACAAGTTCTCCCTTTTCATTACGAGTATGACGACAAAAACCAAACCCATTGCGCCGACGCTACCAGTTCGCCTTTGAACTGCTCCGCGAACTCGCAGGAATTGTATCACCTCTCAAAATTCCAGCTTCAGCTCAAGAGCGACAGCCTCCCAAGTTCCAACTCTACTACACGTATGAGCGCAAACGTCCCGACCAAGACGATGCCTAGCGGAGCCAAGATCCCTGCCGTCGGACTCGGCGTGTATCAATCCGAGCCTGGCCCTGAGACCTACAACGCCGTGCTGTCCGCGCTCAAGCTTGGATACCACCACATTGACACCGCCCAGTACTACGAGAACGAGGAGGACATCGGCCGTGCCATCAAGGACTCGGGTGTCCCTCGTGAGGAGATCTTCGTCACCAGCAAGCTGTCGATCTTCAACTGGGGATACGAGAACGCCATCACTACAACGAAAGCGAGCAACGAGAAGCTTGGCCTGGGGTATATCGACTTGTATCTGCTCCACGCCCCCGCCGAGCCTGCGACGCGCGACGAGACTTGGCGCGCTCTTGAAGAACTCCAGGAGCAAGGCATCCTCAAAGACATTGGCGTGTCCAACTTCGGCGAGGCTCATCTCGAGAAGCTGCTGAAGAGCGCTAAGGCCAAGCCCGCCGTGAACCAGGTGGAGCTGCACGTGGCTCATGCGCCCCACTCTCGTCCAGTTCTGCAAGGAGAACGGCATCCAGCTCGAGGCCTACTCGCCTCTGGCTCGGGCGCAGAAGATGGAGGACCCGACACTGCTCGAGATCGCCAACGAAGTCAACGTCAGCCCTGCTCAGGTGCTGGTGACCTTCAGTCTGGCCAACGGCTTCGTCACGCTCCCCAAGTCCGTCAACCCGGAGCGCCAGAAGACCAACTTGGAGGCTGCCAGCGTGAAGTTGACCCCTGCCCAGATTGCGAAGCTGGCCGCTCTGGACGAGTACCTGGTTACTTGCTGGGACCCCATCAAGGACCACGCCGTCTAGATTCTTCGAATACACCAAACGATGTCTAAAACCTTAATAATTGATGCTAGAACTCACTTTCTTGACGATTTTGCCGTGGTGCTGAGACCCTCGAGCTTCTTCTGCGCTCGAGCTCGTTCACGCTCGTCCATGCGGTCTCTCGACCTAGCGGTGCCGAGCATCAAAGCCTTGAGAGCGGACGCATTGGGCGCAATGCGCCGCGCTTCTCCAGACGTTTGTGCACTATCCGCGCGTCGCGGGTTCCGCCCTTCTTGACTTCTGCTGCCACGCTGACGACCACAACTATCAGCACGAAAATGGACTATTGCATAACTTTTGAACGAGACGTACCTGAGCTATGGAAACTGTATCATCATAACGAGCGGCATGTCGGCGATCTCTGGACCGCGAGCGGGAGCGACGGTCGCGCCTGGAGCGCGCGCTACGCGCGGATCCGCGGGGGCTCCGGCT
>JAIKVE010000980.1:0-14571 GCA_024679115.1 Phytophthora pistaciae
GGCGTGCTGATGACTTTGGTGCTGCCGGCGGCGTCGAGTCTGCGCTCGGCCATGGCTAGGAACGCGCTGCTGTGCGTGCAGGACCTGGTGCTCGGACTCAAGGCAGAGACGGCCGCGCACTTCGACGACGTTGTCCCCGTGCTGCTGAACCGCGCGTGCTCCGAGAAGCAGTTCCTCAAGGACCTGGCCAGGGACGTGCTGGACACGGCGCTCGCAGCGGGCGCGGACGAACTGTTCCTGCGGCCGCTGCTGGCGACCAGCACGACGGAGAAGAACGCGCAGATTGTCAGCGTGGTACGTGGCGGTGTTTGTTAGTGTTTCTGAGAGCTCCTTTTAACACGGAAGGTGCTGGTTCTGGTGTCCGCAGGCGGGCTTGTACGTGACCAAGTGCATTATCCGGATGGATCGCGAACACCTGCGCACATTCGTGCTGGAGACGCGCAGCTCGTTCTTCGAGGAGATGGCAGCCTTCCTCAACTGCAAAGTGGTGGAATGCAAGGCAGCAACGCGTCGCAGTTGCCAGCACACACGTCGGGTCATCGGGGTAACGTAGCGCTTTGGCACTTAGTTGAAGTGTCCATGTTAACTGATGGTCGATGGTGGGCTTTTCTTGTGACAGAACGAGGAATTCGTCGCGCTGGTCAAGGAGAAGCTCAGCGGCACCGCGCAGCTGGACGTGCTCAAGGCCTCGGAGATCCGCAAGGCCCCCAAGCCCGGCCACGCCAAGTCGAGTATCCGCGAGCGCATGCTGCAGATGAAAAAGCAGCAGCAACAGCAGAAGAAGGTGCAGAGTGGGGGGAACGACATCTCGGTCGTCGTCGTCGCGCCTCCTCGGTCGAGAACAGCCTCCGCACAGCAGACGCCGTCGTTATGACCACAACACTGGGGTACTATTATGCAGAATCTTCCCGTTGCTGTTACTCGCTGTGTTTGATGTGTTACAGTATGCCACCCGGGGGTGGCTCACCCCGCCAAGCCTAGCGCTTCTCATCGGCGGGGCCATGCATGCTCGCTGTAACCCGAGAACTACACTACCAACTACAACTGCACTACTGTACATGTACACCATTCACTGCGTAAACCGAGAGGGAACCCGCGCACACGAACCGCAGAATGTTATAGGCCGCGTTCTCGCTTTCTGAAAGCGAACCGACAGCACGCGACGAAACAAACCCTTGGCTGCCGCCAGCCGCGCTGGAAAGTGAGCCCTTGGCTACTCAGTACGCTGGGGCGTTGTTCTGGAGTGTGGGGCTGGTCGGCGAGAGGAATCTGGCGGTTTCCCTGTTCTCCGCATTGGGATGGATCTGCCGTCCATTCGGAGTAGACCCCTCGCCCTCCGACTGGAGCAAGTGCAGCCAGCTCCGCGCCATGGTGGCTACGCGCATAAACCGCCAGCGCTCTCGCCGCAACACGTTGCAGCTGCAACGCGACGGGAGCGGGGGTGCCAGCTTTTACGGGTATATCGGCGAGCTACGCAACGCTTTCGACCCGCACTCCGCGTTGCTCAAGAGCTGGCACCAGGTGTTGTTTGGCTGTCTGCTGTATGACGGGTTCCTGCTGCCTTTCGCCTCGACGTTCGGTGTCAAGTTTGCTCTCCCCGCGTCGACGACAGCCTTCAGAGCCTTCTACGTGGCGGAGGCGCTCTTCTTCGCAGACTTCTACGTCAAGCTGAACACGGGGTTTTATGAGGCCGGTAACATCCACCGCGACAAGCGCAAGGCGCGAGCCAAGTACCTCACGTCCCTCGGCTTCTTGCTCGACGTCATGGCCATCGTCCCGCTTTCGATCATCCTGCCTGCGCCTCTGGTTCCTGCTTCCGACACAACCGCGCAAGCAGCTTACTATTGGCCTGCATGGTACGAGTTCCACAAAGTTCTGCGCATCTGGCGCTTGCCAGGCTACTTCTCCAACCTGGACGACGTGTACGCGAAGTACTTCCGCGCTCTCAAGCTGTTCAAAGTGCTGGTCGCCACGGCGTTCGTGACCCACTTTGTCGCGTGCTGTCGGTTCGCTTTCAGCTGGGAGAGCGCTGCACATGACTCAGCAAACCCTTGGCTACCGCCAGCCACGCTGGAAAGTGAGTCCTTGGCTACTCAGTACGCTGGGGCGTTGTTCTGGAGTGTGGGGCTGCTCACCGGGTCCTTCGAGGGAGCTCTGCCACGCTGCAACTCGGAATTCGCATTCACGCTGGCTGCGGTGTTGCTGGGGTTTGTGCTCTTCATCTACGCCAGCGCGACGCTGTTCATGCTGTCGAAGTCCGAGAGCAACCAGACCGTGCTGGCTCAGGCGCGCATCAACCAGTTGCGCCACCTCCTCACGTTTCACCGCGTTCCAGAGTCGCTGCAAGTGCAGGCTGTAGAGTATCTCAAGCGCCACTACACGGACGCCGAGTCGAACGACCGGGAGGTCGTCAAGCTGCTGTGTCCATCCATCACGAAGGATATCCAGGTGGAGCTGCTCAAGGACATGGTGGGTCGAGTTCCGCTCTTCCGCGGCTGCAACCAGCAGTTCATCGTCGCGCTTACGAGTTTGCTGGAGATGACGAGCTTTCCGGCCCATGTTACACTGTTTGAAGCTGGCGACAAGGGCGATTACATGTACGTCGTCAACTCCGGGGTGCTACATGTTCTGGTCAACGGTGTGAAGGTGCGCGAGCTGCGCCAAGGGAGTTTCTTCGGCGAGGTCTCGGTCTTCTCCAAGCGACCGCGGTCTGCGGCGGTCGTGACGACGTCGTACTGCACGCTTTATCGTTTGTCCCGCTTCCACATTGAGCGCGTGCTCGAAGGCTACCCGCACTACGCGATCCAGATAGCGGCTGCCATCGACGAGATGGTGAACGAACGAGATGCACGCGCTGCAAAAGGACAAGAGGCAGAAGAATTCATGCTCACGACGTTGTACCAGCTCTCGACCCAGTCACCCGTGAAGATACAGCGGCGATCATTACGAGACCGAGCGAAGCGGGCGACAATGGCTGGTTTGCGGCGAAGCAAGTCGACGCGGGTGGTCTCAGCCTCACGACACGCCGAGTACGACGGAGGCAACATCTCTATGAGCGAGAAGCGAGCCATGAACTTCAAACCTGCACCAATCCAGCTGCCGCCCAAGGTCATCGCCAAGAGGAGCCCCAACAAGAAGCTGATACGCAGCCAGTCAGCTTACGCTCGTCGGATCTCGTCAGGGATCAACTGGTGGCCCCAGCGCGCTTCCAACGCGAAGTCGCCGAGTGGTGGGAACAATGGAGACAACATGCAGGGGTTTACGACAACCTGGCGCGGCGACGAGCATCGCAGTTCCAGGCTGCTGACGCGTTGTCGAAGATCCTGTCGCGGCTTCTCATGCGCAGGGTGATCGACCACACCTCCGCGTGGCGGAAGTACTGGCTCATTGCGCTGCAGCTTCATTTGGCAGCCAACTGGTTCGTCGCACCGCTGTTGCTGGCGTTCCCTGTTCTGGATCGTTCTAGTACCCAGGGCAGTGTAAGCGCAACGTTTGCCTTGCTGGACATCCTGTTGGTGGTCGACATGTACCTGAACTTCCACTTGACCTACACGGTGAACCGCAAGAAGGTCGTGCTGACGTCGCTCACAGCGAAGCACTATCTGAGTGGCTCATTCCTCCCAGACTTACTCTGCCTGCTACCGTACCGCCTAATGGTACCTCTCAGTGTTGCACCGATATTGGGAACTCATCCAGCGTTGCTTCGAATTCCACGAATGCTTCGGGTGTGGCACATCAGGGGCCACTTGAGGGAGTGGGAAAACTCCTTTCGACTCGGTAACACGTGGTGGCTTGTGGTTGCAGGGGTCGCCTACATGCTGCTACTGCATATTGTCACGTGTTTGTACTTCAGCGTTACGTACGTTGAAGGATATGGCAGTAGCGACGGATCTGAAATCCCGTGGCTGCCTTCAAGCGAGTTGGAGCTACGTCGATACGTTGACCCCAACGGAGTGCCCTACTACGCAGGAGGTTCAGCCAACATGACCTTCACGGACGCACAGGTGCGAGATGTGGCGAGTATGCAGTACATGCGCTCGCTCTACTTCAGCGCCACGATGCTTACAACGTTGGGCAAGACAGTCGAGCCATCGTCTGCATTGCAGTATTCGGTCACGCTAGTCTTGATGTTGTGCGGCTTCCTCTCGTTGGCATTGATGATTGACAGTGTCCAGAAGCGAATCACCGCGTCAGCCTTTGAACAAAAGGAGTTCCTGGTGACGCGTACGCGCGTCCAGCAGTTTATCAGCTCTCGAACCGCACCTGCTGCTGTCCACCAGCGTGCGAAGTCGTTCTTGGAGTTCTGGTGGTCCTGTCACCGCGGTGCCATTGCGAGCGAGCTGTTGAGCGAACTACCCGAAGCTATCAAACGTCCGGTAGTGCGTAGTATGTGCCAGCCAGCACTACGAACGCTGTCGTTACTGGCAGACGTACGCCAAATCACTGGAGCAGGTGTTCATCGACAACATTCGCTTCATCCTCTACGGCCAAGGCGAGATCATCTATCGACAGGGGGACTACGCCAGTGGTCTCTTTTTCCTGCTCGAGGGCGAGCTCATCGTCATTGTTAACGGCGGCATGCCTCGAACACTGGTGAAGGGAGGATTTATTGGCACGGCCGCACTGAACCTCAGCGAGACGTCGGTGAGCTACGCTGAGCGCGTGACAGCGGCCAGTGGCTGCATCCTCATCTTCATCTCGAGGGAGAATTTGAACGGTATGCACAAAGTCTTCCCCACCTTTTCGATGGCACTTCGAGCTCTAGAGAAGCGTCTGGAAGGGGCCAAGTTGGCCCGTGCACAGCACGACTACAACAGCACGCGGGAACGTACTTCTAGCGGAGCCGTACGCCCGATGCCTGCACCTAAACCGCTGACATTCGAGATGAAAGTGTTGCGATACCTGGATCTCGACGATGTCATCTTCGATCCGGACGATATCACCTCGGTAGTTTGGGAGCTTTGGATCTTCTGCCTGACGATTGCTTTGTATCTGAAAGTCTTCGGGGATATTACAGCGGGGGTCGAGAGTAGTGAAGCGGTCAGCTCAGAAATCGTCGCGGTGATGTTTGAAATGTTTTTCGCATTCGACTTCTATTTCCACTCGCGACCGGGCTACTATGAGTACGGCAACAAAATCATGGACATCGTGGCGATACGAAAGCGCTTCTTCCGCTCGCACCACTGTTATTGCGATGCTCTCGCGCTTTTTCCACTGTATGTCGTGAATTGGATGCTGGGCTCGGCGCGCTATGAATTCTTGAGTGCCAACAAGTTGCTCCGTCTGATTCGTGCGCCCACCACATTTGCGAAACTCGAAAGCAAGCACCTCAATCGCACTGTACAGTTGCGGTTGCTAAAGCTGGTCATCGTCTCGCTCATCCTGTCGCATTTGTTTGGCTGCATCTGGATCAATTTCAAAGACCCGAGCGGACAGAATGCGTGGATGCCGTCGTCATCCCTGAAGTCGGCAGATCCAGGAAGACAATACTCGGCGCGGCTGTTCTGGTCGTTCGGCATAATGTCACACTCGAATTCCGGAGAACTGCCGATGTCAGTGGAGCAGTGCTTCTTCACTGTGGTAGTGCTACTTGTCGGTGCCTTCCTGTTCGCATTTGTGATTGGAAATATCTCCGATGTGGTCGAACTCGTGGATGCCGACTCGCGCGAATTCAACGCCAAGCTTAGCTCCCTGAGGCTCCTGCTTGGACACTTTCACCTCCCACTCGCGATAGAAGAACAGCTCAAGACGTACTTCTTCTTCCAGCGATACCATACCATCACGCAGGAGTACCTCTTGGAGCGCTGTTTGCCACCGTCGCTTCTCACTGAAATCCGCCTCGTTCATCTCCAGCCTATGATCGTAAAAGTTGGTTTTCTTCCCGGTATGGAGGGGTCTGTGACGCGGATGCTCGTCGCTCAGTTCGTGCAGGCTCTTACTGTTAAAGACCAGTACGTCTTCCGGCTGGGTGAAGAAGGGAGCGACATGTTTTTCGTGTTCACGGGGATCGTGGAGGTCTTGGTGCCGCTCGAAACAGTACAGCGCCGCCAGTCGAACGATATAAAATTGTTTTCGCTGGGGTCTCCATCTCGATCATCGTTCCGTACGGTGTTCCCTACCCTGGATCCGTCCAAGCTGCAGGCCAAAAGCCAGTTGAAAAAGGTAAACGAACTCACGTCTGGTAGTTACTTCGGCGAGGTCGCGCTCTTCACGAGTAAACCCCGCAGCGCCCACGCTCGCTCGAAAACTTCCTGTGTGCTGTATAAACTTTCGCGACGGTCGCTGGAGCTGGTATTCGAGCGATACCCGGACTGGAAGCGCAAGGTGCTCAAGATTGTCAACATCCAGCAAGAGCAGCAGCTTCTGAGAAACCTTTACATGGAGGAGCAGCTCGATATCGCGGCGAATACGACGAAAAACATGTTGAACCATGTAGACGTTCTTGGCGACACCGCGAACATGGGCTCAGTCAATGATCGCAACAGATCCATGAGGAGCTCCGTTGGTAGCTTCTCAGAGCGAACAACCTCCGGGCCGCGTAGCGCGAGCACAAAATCAAATGGCATATCAGCAATGAAGCACGCAGGCTCCTTCTTCTCGTCATACAAGGCCCAACGTTCTGCATTAACCGACACGACAGCCTTGCAGATAACTTCACGAAAGAAGACGGTGCTCTGGGTCGACATGCTGCTGTAGTGCACAGATGCTCAGAGCGCGTTCCACATCCAGTGGCTCAAGATTATCGCCGCCAGCACGATCTACGTGGCGCTGGTCGTTCCGTACCGCAACTCGTTTGATGCGCTCGAGCGTCTGGGCCCGTTGCCTATCGCCGAACGAGTCATTGAGTTGACGTGCGACGTTCTCTTTGGCTGGGATATCTGGGTGCACTGGAACCTCAAGGACGGCCTGGAGTCCATGGAGCTGTATGAAAACAAGCAGCGTGATGCGTACCAGAAGGAGCGCCTGTGGATTGACGTCCTCGCAGCAATCCCAATCGACCACTTTTTGTCGGACTTTTATCATTCGCCGCTGCTGTGCATGAACCGATGTCTGAAGCTGTTCAACTTCCCGCACTACATGAAAGAAATCAACCGATGCAGCGTGGCGTACGAGAAGAACCGCTTCTGGACGCTCTGGGTCTTGTTCTTCGTGCTGATGCACTGGTGTGCGTGCGCCTACTTCTCCCTGGCATCAGTAACGAGCGACTCTGCTGAAAGTGAGACTGACTGGGATAACTGGGCTCCACCACGCAGCGCCATGAATATTTCCTGGACGGAGACGTCAATGGATTTGCTCATGCTTCGCTTCCTCCGCGGGTTGTTCTTCGCTTCAACCGCTTTCATCAAGAAGGGAAAAGTCTTCGAGCCTAGTGACCACGCTGACTACTTGTTCACGCTTTTCGTGGATTTTGTCGGGCTCGTGACGATGGCGTTTATGGTCGGGGAGATGGCGAACCTCTACATCTCGTACATTAGCAACGAAGTCGAGTTCCGAAAGAACCACATCGCAGTGGAGTTGTACTTGGAGCGCTGGCACATTACAGGGAAGCTGCGCGCCCGTTGCCACGCGTTCTTGTCGTCGCTGTGGAGCTCGCACCGAGGTGTGAACTACCAGGCGATATTTGACGAGATCCCACAAGTAATTCGAACGGAGTCGATCCTGCACATCGCCAATTTGCCACTGCGTGCCTTTGTCAACAGCGTCTTCCGTCCGTTTGCCACTGCTCATCCACACGACCGCGACGTGGAAGCACTAACGCGTTCGATCGCCCAGCATCTCAAATACGAAGGATACCCTCGAGACGAGTGCGTGCTCGTGGAAGGACGAGTCTCGAACGAGATGTTCTTCGTCGTCAAAGGCCACTTGATCGTCACCAGCAGCGTAGACCGTCCGGAACTCGCCATTCGGTCCGATCAGAACCACTACAAGAAAGGCGATTTCTTCGGAGAGCACGGCCTGCTTGGATATTCAGTCGGCGTGTGCACCGTCAAGACGGTGTGTGCGTGTGACTTGCTCTCGCTGAGCTCGGAGTCGCTTTTGAACGTGATCCTTTCGCGGCCGATTTTCCAGTCAGCGCTCAGCATCGCTGTTGAAGGCTACCGAGAGTTATGTAAGCGCACGCGGTCGATGCATGTAACATCAACCAAAGAGGACACGACAAGAGCCGAGAACGACTGGGGCGTGGAGCTGTTCCGGATCCTGGATGCACGACGAAAGCAGTGGCTTGATGAAGCGCTTGCGTTTAAAGCTGCAGATAGCGAGAGCGATGAGCCGGTCAACGAGCCGTGGGCAGTTTCCTGCTTCAAACCTGGACAGGAAGTTGGGCTGGTGACGATCTCAACACCATCTTCCTGCGTGAAGGTGTTCGAGAAGCTGATTCGCCTCATTGCCACTCGCGGGTTGCTGGACACGAAACACTTGCAGTTCCAGGACACGCTGCCTGTCCTCGCAACAATGACCACCACCTACCGCAGCAACTTATCAATAACGGAGAAGTCAGACAGCAGCAGGCCAACAAGCATACCTTACCTCTAAGCATACAACGCAACGGCAGCACACGCATGCATATTGATGGAGAAAAATATACCACTTTCATCTTCCTACCAGCTTCTAATTGTCATCGACGACACAGCCGCGCAGCCCAGCCTCCAACTCATTCTTACGCAAGTGGAGGCCGATGAAGACCACCTGCGTGACGCGACCTTCTTTCGCACTAAGCTTGCCTTCCGTCCAGCGTTCTTCCGACGCATACACCTCGAACAGTTCATGCACCGCCTGCAGAATGAACTTATTGGGCTCACCGGATACTGCCACCACGCCCTTCACACGGAAGAGCTTCTGGCTCTTCGCTGTAGCATCCTTGATTTCATCATCTTCTTGTTCCCACAGGAGCTCTCCGAGCCACCTCTCGAGCTTGTCGTGGTCCAGCGGGCCGTCGCGAATCCTCACGCACGTCGTCTGCATGCCGCCGGTGTGCGTGGAATGGTCGTGGTGCTCGTCGTTGCACTTCTCGTGGTCGTGCTCCTCTCCAGCATAGAGCAGCGAGTGCAGCTCCTTCACCACCTGCTCCGCCCTGCTTGTCGTGAAGCTCTTAATGTTAAGGATGTCGTCCAAGTCAACGCGCGAACGCTCCGTCCAGCGCACGCTAGCCATACCGTTGACTTGACCAACCCTCTGCTCGATCTCGCGCCTCCTGTCCTCGTCCTGCACCAGGTCGCCCTTGTTCAGCAGGATTCTGTCAGCGTAGGCCAGCTGCGCTGCCGCCTCGCGCTGCGTGTCCGGGTGGTCGAGGTGGAAGTCGAGCCGCGGCGCGTCCACGAGCGTGACGATGCCGTCCAGGAAGATGCGGCCCTCGAGCTCGTCGTCCACCCAGAAGATGCTGGCCACCTTGCCCGGGTCCGCCATGCCCGTGGTCTCCACGAGGATGTAGTCGAAGCGGTCGCAGCGCTCCAGCAGCTTCTCCAGCGTGTTCACCAGGTCGCTGCGCACGGAGCAGCACACGCAGCCGTTGCTCAGCTCGTAGAAGCCGTCCATCACCTGCGCGTCGTCGCCCGCGCCGTCCTTGGCCACGAGGCTCTCGACGCCGATCTCGTCGCCGAACTCGTTCTCGATCACGGCGATGCGCTTGCCGTGCTGCGCCTGGAGGATGAACTTGAGCAGCGTCGTCTTGCCCGCGCCCAGGAAGCCCGAAAGGATCGTCACGGGGATCAGCGGCAGCGCAGGGGCCGCCGCCTCGAGCGTGGGCGGTGCGTCCTCCAGCTCCATCGTGTGCGTCTTGCCTTGGTTGATGCGCTTGCGCACTCGAGTCGAGTGCGGAATGAAGAGTGATGGACGATTCGTACTTAGGACTCATCACTCGTACTTAATACGGATATAGGGCGCGTAAACCTATGTGGTACACACCACGAAACAAAATCCCGGCGAAAAGCTCCGCAAACGCCAAAGGGGAGAAGACCGCGGATCTGATCGACCGGGAGGGAAGAGCGTTGACAATGGTCAAGAAAGTCGGTACGTGGCTGTCGCTGCTGCTGCTGCTGCGTCTGTCTGCTGAGGACGCATCTCTCTTCTGTCCGCGTGGCTTGGGGTCTGACGCTTGCTGCTGCTGCTGCGGTCCGCAGGGAAGTACGAGATCGGCAAGACGCTGGGTGAAGGAACCTTCGGAAAGTGAGTCGAGACCCTCTACAGTTGAGTATCACTATATAAAGATCAAGGCACTGACGGACTTGTTGACACGCAGAGTCAAGTATGCGGTGAACACGGAGACGGACGAGCGCGTGGCCATCAAGGTGCTGGACAAGGAGAAGATCCAGAAGCAGAACATGGGCGCCCAGATCAAGAAGGAGATCTCCATCATGAAGATGGTGCGCCACCGGCACGTGGTGGTGCTCAAGGAGGTGCTGGCGAGTCGCACCAAGATCTTCATCGTGCTGGAGCTCATCACGGGCGGCGAGCTCTTCGACAAGATCGTGAGCGAAGGAAGGCACGTGGTTCAAGCATGGATTTTTGGCGGTGCACGAGATGGTGCAGGATTCGCGTGGCTGACTCATTTGATGATCTTTTTGTCAAACGAGCAGGTTCAGCGAGGAGACGGCCCGCTTCTACTTCCGCCAGCTCGTGGACGGCGTGCAGTACTGCCACGAGAACGGCGTCTGCCATCGCGACCTGAAGCCGGGTGCGTATTGCAGGGGTTTATTGACCTTTTGATGGATTGTACCGTGTTGAGCGCGTGACTGATTTTTTTTTTTTTCAACGTTTGCGCGGTGCAGAGAACTTGCTGCTGGACGAGAATGGAGACCTGAAGATCTCGGACTTCGGTCTCTCGGCGCTCTATGAGGGCGGCGGCCCGGACGGCCCCGAGAGCTCTCGCGCTTCGCTGCTGCACACGACGTGCGGCACGCCTAACTACGTGGCCCCTGAAGTCCTGGCCGACAAGGGCTACGACGGCCGCGCTGCTGATGTGTGGTCCATGGGCGTTATCCTGTATGTGCTGCTGGCTGGATTCCTGCCGTTCGATGAGCCAACCATGTCGGCGCTGTTCCGCAAGATCCAGAAGGCCGAGTTCTCGTACCCAAGCTGGTTCACCCCGCGCGTCAAGGCGCTGCTGAACCGCATTCTGGTGCCTGACCCGGAGACGCGTATTACCATCAAGGAGATCCTGCGTGACGAGTGGTTTGTGAACGCTAACGGCTCGGACGAGCAGGTGGCCCCGGCCGCTGGACCGGGCACGATCAGCGCGGAGTTGGCGGCTGCTCCGGTTCCGAGCCCCGTTGACCACATGACTATTAAGCCGAGCCAGGCCGATCTGGACGCAGCTATCCTGGAGCACCAGGACGAGATTAACTCGGGCAAGAAGGAGAAGCCGGACGGCGGCCTGAAGGTGATGAACGCGTTCGACCTCATCAACATGTGCGGCGGCATGGCCCTGAACCGCATGTTCCAGAGCAATGACGAGAAGCGGGTGAAGCGGTCGACGCAGTTCACGTCAACCATCCCGGCGGCGAGCATCATGACTCGCCTGACGGGCCACTTGGAGAGCCTCCACTGCGAGATCAACGTGGAGAACTCATCCAAGGTGAAGGCAGTGTTGCAGACACCCAAGGGCGCCGTCGGCGTTGTGATCCAGATCTTCATGCTCGCAGACAGCCTCCACTTGGTGGAGGTGCGTCGTGGCAAGGGCGATATCTTCGAGTACCACAAGTTCTACACGCAGTTGAACGAGCAGATGAAGGATCTGATTGCGGCTGGCAGCAGTTGAGGGCTGCTTGGCTTGAAACGGTAGCAAGTATGGTTCGTCCTGACGAAGAGGGCCCAGCGCTGGCCTCTCTAGGATTTCTTTTTTTCATCTTTCGTGTTCCCGGGAGAATACACATACGAAACGCTATTGACTATTGCTCATTCCGCCATGTTAAAATGTTAGTGACGCAAATATGATCTCTCCCTTTCTCGCTGGCATGGCAACAACACGTGTAGTACAATGCAATTTAGACGACAACTTCGGATTTGGTGGGCTTCTGTGTCGCTCCACCACCAAGAGCGCCGCCGAGACCTCCGCCAAGGGCCAAACCGCCAATCGTGGACATGATCGACGAGCCAGCTGACGAGCTGAAGGCGCCCAGGGCTCCCTGGGACATCAGGGACTGCATCTTTTGCTTGGCGTCCTTCTTGCACCTCGTGTAGCCGATGATGTTGGCGCCGCTCAGCGCCACCGCGACCACCACGATCAGCGCCCACTCGACATTGAACTTGAGGAAGGCAATAATGAGCAGCATGACCCAGAGCGCCGGCGCGCCGTACAGTCCCGTCCAGAAGACACGCGAGTCCAGCGGGTCGATCTCCGTCATGTCCTCGTGCGACTCAAAGACCCACTCGCTCGTTCCGTCCTCGTTGATTTTGTTCCACCAGCGCAGACCCACAAGCAGTCGACCCGTCACATTCTGCAGCGAAGCAACAGCAGCAATAGAAGTCAGTCAAACGACGCGGCGAAAGATCCCTCTTTAGACGTTGACACGCATGCATGCACGGACCTTGACCGTCCAGAAGTCGAAAGCCAGGAGGAGGATGCACACCACGAAGATGAACACAAAGTTGCTGATGAAGATGCTGCCGAACATATACAGGAGCAGCGCCAGACCCTACAACAACAGCAACATTAGTACAGGTGAACTAGCCAGTCGATCTCCTCGCTTGAGGCGGCCTCGTACCTTGAAGAGCAGGTGAAAGAATGCGGCCACTGGGTGCTTGGCTCCCGTCACCACCTTCCTCATGGACGTGAGGCTGCTCAGCGCACAGGAATCTAGTCAGACACCCCACCAGAAAGGTCGAACCCTCTCTCCTGCTGCCACGTACAGAGCCTCTTTGTCGCTGGCTTTGGGGCTGGCAGCCGCCTTGGCGCTCGTGTCTTTCGCTGCTGGAGCACTGGTCGGGCGCACCTCTGGCTCGACGCTGATGAACTCCAGCTCCTCCTGCGGCTTCTTGTCCTCTGCCATCATGGCGCTAGCACTGCAGTCGAGAGCTCTGTTCGGTGCTTTCGGTCGCGTGCTGCGAAATGGGATGTGTAAATGGGACACGAAACGAACTGTAATGGACGTCAATTGGAGGAAACTAGTTTTGACCAATAGGAAGTATCCGATCAAAGTGCTCCGTCCGGCTGCTACTGCGACTTGGTCTTGGACACCTGGATGATGGAGCTCTTCATGTGGATGCACGAAATGACCTCGGCGATGAACGGGGCCACCGACAGCGTCACGATCTTGGGCGAGACCTCATCCAAGTTCATGTGCACGGGGATCGTGTTGGTGGTCACCAGCTTGTCCAGCTCCTTGCAGTTCTGCAGCGTTTGCATGGCCTAAAGTCAATTCACAACACGTCAGTCCTCAATGAACCGGGATCATAACAAACACTACAGTACTCCGACGTACATGGGCAGAGTAGCGGGCGTGCACAGCAAAAGCCGACACGGTCTTGGCACCGTTGGCCTTCAGCACCTTGGCGGTCTTCACCAGAGTGGAGCCAGTGTCCACCAAAGTATCCACGACGATGCAATCCTTGCCCTTCACGTCGCCGACCAGCTCACCAGGCTGGTCTTCGTCAAGCTGGTGCTTGCGGATCACGAACGCCAGCGGAACGAACTCGTCGATCGTACGCGACAACGTATCGCGGAACATGGCGGCACGGTTCACAGCGGCCGAGTGAGGCGCCACAACAATCGGGTCATCGAGGCCCTGCTGCTCCGAGAAATACACAGCGCCCACAGGGAAGGCCTGGAGGTTGTCGACCTATACAAAACGCCAAAAAGGGTGAATGAGGGTACATACATTTCTAACCGAACGTCGCCGTACCGGGATCTGCGGCTTGAAGAAGCCCTCGATCTGCGCACTGTGGAGGTCCACGGATACGACGTGGTCCACGCCCATCGTCTCCAGCATACGAGCAATATCCTACGAAGTTAGACACAGCAAATCCATCAGTAGTCAGCATCTCATGCATACATGGGGCCATGTGCCGATTCTGTCGTCGTACCGCGGCAGCGATCGGCTCGCGTCCCTTGTGCATCAGATCCATACGCGCGTAGCCGTAGAACGGGATCACGGCCGTGATGCTCTTGGCCGAGGCACGGCGCATGGCTGAGATAGACAGCAGCAGCTCCATCAACCTGGCCACAGTAGATAAAATACCGTCAGTCTCATCGCCCCACGGTCTCCGTCTCCCAGCAGCTCGACCGACGACTCACCGGTCCACCGTGGTGGTGGAGCTCACGATGTAGACGCGCTTGCCGCGCACGTTCTCCTTGACGACGATGCTGGTCTCTCCGTCGTTGAAGTTCTTGACCTCCATGTTGTTGAGCTCGACGCCCAGGTAGTTGGCGATCTCGTCGGCGATGGGCGTGTCCGCGACCTTGAAGAGCTTCATGGACTTGGCGGCGCTGGGGTTCATCTTGCCCTTGTAGAAGTGCCAGTGCTTGGTGGTCGTGTTCGGGTACCACTCGCCCTTCTTGCCCTTGGACACTGCGGGGCCCGCGTCCGCCAGCGCCGACTGCGACGTCAGGCCGCCGCTCAGCACACCCATGGCGCC
>JAIKVE010000981.1:0-14568 GCA_024679115.1 Phytophthora pistaciae
GACAAGGTCATCCCGTGCAACATCGGCAACCCGCTGGTGCTCAAGCAGGAGCCCATCGAGTTCCACCGTCAGGTGCTGGCGCTCGTCAACGTGCCCGGCCTCGTGGACCGGCCGGAGGTAAAGCAGCTCTTCCCCGAGGACGCCATTGAGCGCGCCAAGTTCTACATCAACAACATTGTGGGCGGCACCGGCGCCTACGGCCACAGCAAAGGCTCGGCATGTGTGCGGGAAGAGGTTGCGCGCTTCCTTCAGCGCCGCGATAACCACCCGGCCGACCCGGAGGACATTTACCTCACGGACGGCGCCAGTCCGGCCGTGCAGAACTCGCTGCTGGCTCTGATTCGCGACGAGAACGACGCGATCCTGGCCCCCATCCCGCAGTACCCGCTGTACTCGGCGGCCATCGCCATCAACGGCGGCTCCCTGGTGGGCTACTACCTGGATGAGGAGAAGGCGTGGGGTCTGGACGTGAAGGAGCTGGCGCGTGCTGTGAAGGAGGCTCGCGAAGCGGGCAAGACGGTGCGCGCCATGGCTGTGATCAACCCTGGCAACCCCACGGGCCAGTGCCTCTCGGTGGAGAACATCGAGGAGATCATCAAGTTCTGCAAGCACGAGAACATCCTGATCCTGGCCGACGAGGTGTACCAGGAGAACGTGTACGCCGAGGGCAAGAAGTTCGTGTCGTTCAAGAAGGTGCTGCGCGACATGGGCAAGGCGTACGACGTCGTGGAGCTGATCTCGTTCCACTCGACGTCCAAGGGCTTCACGGGCGAATGCGGCCGCCGCGGAGGCTACATGGAGCTGGTCAACATTGACGACGGCGCCAAGGACCAGTTCTACAAGCTCATGTCGGTGAATCTGTGCTCGAACAAACATTGACGACGGCGCCAAGGACCAGTTCTACAAGCTCATGTCGGTGAATCTGTGCTCGAACGTGGAGGGCCAGCTGATGGTGGGACTGATGACCAACCCGCCGCAGCCTGGCGATGCCTCGTACGAGCGCTACGTCGCACAGCGTGACGGCACGCTCGAGGCGCTCAAGCGCCGCGCTGTGAAGCTTGTCAAGGCTTTCAACGAGCTGGAGGGTGTCACGTGTAACGAGACTGAGGGGGCGATGTACACGTTCCCGAAGATCACGATTCCGGCCAAGGCTGTTGAGGCCGCGAAGGCTGCGGACATGGCGCCCGACGCCTTCTACTGCATGCAGATGCTGGACGAGACGGGAATTGTGGTGGTGCCTGGCTCTGGTTTCGGCCAGAAGGAGGGCACGTGGCACTTCCGCTCGACGATCCTCCCGCCCGAGGAGGCTGTGGACGAGGTGACCGCGAAGACGGTCAAGTTCCACGCCAACTTCATGGACAAGTATCGGTAGATTTTTGTAGGTTTGAGAGGACATAGCGATGGGCGGCGCCGGTAGGAAACCCAACTGTAGAGATAGTGGCAAGCTGCTGCTGCTGCTGCTGAGCCATCGCTCTTAAATATCCACGCTCGTGTTGAGCTTCTTGCAGCATGTCCATCTTCACGTCGTTGAAGTTGTTTGCTACGACGAAATTACCTCAATTCACAGTGATTTAGCGTAATTATGCAGTTTTAGCAACAAGAAGCGCGCGCAAGCTAAACGAAGGTGGCGGGAAGCATGCTGTTCCTGCCGCTGGAGGAGGACTCGTGGCTCTTCCGCCTCTGCCTGTACTACGGTTTGCTAGTGCTGCTGCTAGAGCTGCTGGTGCCGCTCGTCTTCCACCGCCGAGTGCGCGTAGAAATCCCCCGTTTGGCGCTGCCTGGGCCTGCAGTTCCGCTGTCCACTCGCGAGTTCGTACAGCGTCGACGAGCTCTACAGCAGCAGCTGGCGGCACTGCAACGAGCGCTCGCGGAGACGCCGCGTCGCTCTCCCCAGAAGAGGAAGCAGTTGATAATAGACGCAAGTGCAGCAAGAGATCGACCAGACGCGTCGCCGTCGCCGTCGCCGTCTCCGTTGGCATCCCCTACGTCTTCAGTCAAGGTCTCGAGGCTGGAGTCTTCACGGGAAACTAGTGGAGACAAGCGACGGATTGAGAGGAGATTGGAGCGGAAAGGTGGTAGAGAGGAGCAGAGAGATGGAGACGAAGCTAGACAGCGAAGAGAGGACAAGGTGGTGGATCGTGAACAGGTGCAGGCATCAAGACTAGATCCCAAGGCGTTGAATAATTCGTCGGCGACACGCCCAGCCCGAAGTGGCGGCTTTTCATTCGACGAAGTTGCAAGTGAAGAAGAGAAGGGAGAGGACAACCAGGCGTCTCGGAACGAACCTGTTGGTTGGGAGCACGTTGCGAGACGGAGGGAGTCCCCGACGTTTTCAGGGCGAAGACCTGTGCGATTAGTGGCAGACGATGTGGTGCCTGTGAGGTACAACGGGCCCAGCGAAGCTGCGTCGCGATTGGAAGCGCTTATTCGAGCGCGCAGGAGAAGAGCGAGCACTACGCCAGTGTACGCGCCGCCGCCATCACAACCGCCAGCAACAGCTGCGGTATCGTCGCTATCGCCATCGTCATCGTCACCACTCGATGAAGTTCCTGCGTCTGGAGGTGAAGAATCGTTTGGCCATGGTGGCTCTGCTACACCCAACCCAGTACCAGAAGCAATTCCATCGCCGCTTGGACACCAAGACGAAGGACAGGCAGTGGAAGACGACGAAGAAACCAAGGACTCAGAGCCGCTCTCAGACTTCCAAGCGTTTTGCGCTTCTTTTGCAACTGGCGGCTCAGCTGCAGCCCAGAAAGCTTTGGCGAAGCGAAAACACCACGAAGCATTTGGATCAGAAGATGAAGAGGCGACTTGCGATGCTGGTGAAGCCCAGCAATCCGTCGAGACCAGAAAACATCCGCGAGTGTTTGAAGAGGAGGGGGAGCAAGTAGATGACGAATTTACTCCTGTTGAACCCCAAAGCGCTGAGAAACGGACACACCACGAAGCGTTTGGCTCGGATGACGACGGTGCAGCCTACGATACGGTAGAAGCTGAGCAAGTTCCGGAAAAGCGCACGCATGATGAAGCTTTCGGAGCGGAGGAGAAGCCAGAGCAGCCACAGGAGAAGTAAGTGTTTCCTGTATCTGGATGGCATGCTCAAAGCTGACCACCCAATTGTTATGTACTCTGCAGGACGCCTCGGATAGCCAGACGAATTTCATTCACCGACGAGGTCGACGCGCTGGCTGCTGCATCCCCGAAGGAAGTTCGGGGTCAGTGCTCAAACTCGAAACGGAAACACCAGCAAGCGTTCGGTATGATTGATGAAGAGGATGAGGATGCCGAGTGGCGTGAGTCCTTGGCGTTTCGCCCGCACCGTTCAGGTTAGCACCGATGTGGAGGCCATAGTAATATTAACCTTTTGGATACCAAGGAGAACTTATCATGCATGACCTACAAACACTCACTGGTGCTCTTCTTTTCCAGTCTTCACGATGTAAAAGAGAGCGTGAATATTGTTGTTCTTGATGGCCTTGCGGCATGCCGCAATGACCGTGGATTTGGCGTTGCCGAAGCGCAACCGCGCCGCAAGCTGGATCATGCTGTTCACCTCTTTGAGAGCATCCAGCAGTGCCTGGTGATTGGTGCTTCGCTTAGTGTACTCGCCTAGAAGCTGGTTGTTAAGAGAGAACAGCTCCGAGTAGAAGCGCCGCATGCGCGGCCTATGAATCGACACAAGAAGAATTGTCAGTAATTGCAGCGCGCAGGCATTTGGTGCAGTAGACCCACGTACATGTCGTTGAGGATGCGCGAGTCTTCAACTCGGATGATGAGATTCTTCACCTGGTTAGAATCGTCGGCCATTTCGCCGGTTAGCTTGAGTCGGATGGCGTTGCTCTCATCTACGCGCACGAGCAAGTTGCGAAACTCCTCCATTTGTCGTGGGAACTCCGCCACGGATTCGAGCTCACGCCATTCGAGGAATGCGCACATGTGCTGCACAAGCTCTGCCGCTAGCTCCATATTGTCCGTTCGGAACACGGTTTCCTGCGGGGTTATGGAGATGTTTAGCCGCGAGTTGTCACGAAGCGAGCGGAACATCAGGTGCGCTTGAGAGCTTTCCGGGATGGCTTCGGCCAGCACGAAGGCGTTGTCTATCCACGAATACATTTGCTGTGGCTTGACAGGTGTGATGAACCGCACAGATCCTTCCGGGGTCGTCTGCGGGCCCGCGGTTTCGCCGGTGATGTGGTGAAATGCCGCGAACTTCGGCAACTTGAAGGTGGACTCAAACACGTGGAAGGAGGTGTGGTGGCCGCGTGAGCCTACCAGCACCTTGAAGTCGAGACGCGCTGCGGCGTGCTTGTTCAAATTCAACGGGATTCGAACCGTCGGACTCATGGTCGCTGGACGAACTACGAGAGACTCGCCTTCGAAGATCCCCGCCTCCGATTCAAACACCACCACCATCTTGATAACAGCGTCGTTCTCTGTGGATACTTCAAGCTCGAAGTTCGTGGCAGTCTTGCTAGCCAGAGATCTGACCTTGATGTTGGTGTCGGCGCGGATGCGCAGTCCTTTTCCTGCTGTCGCTCCACTCGCACCAGCTTGGTTCGCTTCCAGAGCTTTGATCTCAAGTTGTAGAGCTGCCCGGTGTTTGGATAGCTTCGCAACCTCCTTCTCTTCTTGGCTAGCCTTGTCACTGGCAGCGGTACTGGACGATCCGGGCGCGGGGAAATCGCCCGTAGCTGTGAAGTAGCCACGGATCTCACCGTCCGCTGAACAGCAGATAATCTCTTCCTTGCCGTCCATGCGGTAATCTGCAGTCACGAGTGCCGCCACGGGCGACGGAAGCACCTCTTTGTGTACAGCCTCTCCGTTCGTCAACCTACGCGACTCGAACTTGCCGTTACTCCAGCCCATGACGATTTCCTTCTCGCCGTCGCCATCGATATCAAAGCTGTGGATAGCGGTTGGCATGTTCTTGCTCTTGACACGCCACGCTCGGTGTTTGCCTTTGTAGACCCCTACAGTTCCGTTCTGAAGGGCGTACCCGAACATTTGCTTCTTGATCGCCGTGAGGGCGAGCACTCGACTTGTTTCAGTGCACTCAAACACAACCTCTTCGTTCTGGAAAGCTCGGATCTCGAAGTCATCTGACCCGGCAACGAGTTCGTCGCGGCCGTGACCGGTCACGTCGCTCACAGTCAGCGCTCGGACATTGTCTCCCGTGACCGTCCAGAAGAGCTCTCCGCCGTCACGACCAAAGCCTTGCAGCGAGCAGTTGCCGCCCACCACAACCATCTGCGACGGTGAGGTCACCGACGACGCGGCCCTGGGTGCTGGAGCGAAGAGCATGGCACTCACTCCATCGGGCACGTCCTTGTAGAAGACGTCCGAGTTCTTCTCCACGTCGTAGGCCAGCAGACTGGACTGCGTACCCACCACGAGTGTGTCGCCCTGGTCCGCCGCCTCAAACTTGCCTGCCGCCAGTGCAGTGACCTTGCGGTTGATCTTGAGGAAGCGCACGCTATTCTGCTCGCTCTCGTCGCTCTCCGAGTTGTCGCGGAAGGTGTTTTCGTTGGGCGAGTGGATGAATACTTTGCCGGCGGTGGTGCCGCACGCCAGCGCGGGGTGGCGACCATCGAATTTTCCTACCTGCGCCACGCGCTCAAGAATGGGCTGGTGCAGATGCACCTGAAAGGCAGGCAGCATGACGGAGGCTTCTGCTGGTAGATCCTCTTATGCGATTGCGTCGCTTCAAGATCGGGTACACTCACGCAACATTCAATGTAAGTTGAAGTGACCATATTGGCGGTTGTGCTGAGCTGCTAGTCCCTGGCTTCCTAATGTCGATATTGGATACTTAGACTTGCTGTTCATCATAAAAAAAACGGTTGTCGGCGGTAAGCGCGTTTGGCAGCGCATCCAAGACAAATTAGACGGAAGAGCTTTGCTAGGAGCTGCAATACATCGAGACTATCAGCAGCACTTCAACTTGTATTTTGTGTATCAGTACACGTCGTGCAACATTCCATGCACATTGGAGCTTGACACCAACCAGTCGATCAATCGACCTGAGACCATGTCGACCAAGCCCGTGCTGACCTTCGTGACCGGCAACGCCAACAAGCTCAAGGAGGTGGTGGCCATCCTGGGCGCCGACTTCCCCTTCGAGCTGCGCAACCAGGCCGTGGACCTGCCGGAGCTGCAGGGCGAGCCGGCCGACATTGCCAAGGAGAAGTGCCGCCTGGCCGCCAAGCAGGTGCAGGGCGCTGTGCTCGTGGAGGACACGTCGCTGTGCTTCATCGCGCTCAAGGGGCTGCCCGGCCCGTACATCAAGTGGTTCCTCGAGAAGACGGGCCACGATGGCCTGAACAACATGCTGGCCGCCTACGAGGACAAGTCCGCCTACGCCCAGTGCATCTTCGCCTACGCGCCGGCGGGTGCCGAGCCACAGGTGTTCATCGGACAGACGCACGGCAAGATCGTGCCGGCCCGTGGCCCCACGACGTTCGGGTGGGACCCGGTCTTCCAGCCCGACGGATACGACCAGACGTACGCCGAGATGGAGAAGGCCACCAAGAATCAGATCTCGCACCGCTACAAGGCTCTGGAGGCGCTCAAGGCCCACCTGGTCCCTGTCGAGAAGTAAGTTGTTGTTAGCAATTGGATATATGATCGTGACTCCATTGTAGAGCTCTCGAAAACGAATACGACATGCATCCGTTGAGTATTGTTGCTGGCCAAGTGTCTGTATTATCGTGTCATTCAATACATCTTCTAGTTGCACAAATTCCACCCCCAATATTAATATACTGTAGTTTCTATGATATATCACACAGGTTCATTTTCATTCGGATAAGCACTCTTCCGAAGACCAAATACGTCGCATAATGGCGTTTCCGATCGGGTACATGGAGCCTCCGCGCTACATCCAGCCTTCCGCTCTCGCCGAGATCCTACGCGACCCTAACACGTCCAGTAAGCGCCCTCTCATCATCGACGTGCGCGATACGGACTATGCCGGCGGTCACATCCGCTCGGCGATCAACCTCCCGGAGGACAATTTCATGGACGACGACGACGTGGACGCCCTCGTGGAGAAGTATAAGGACGAGGACGCCATCGTCTTTCACTGCATGATGAGCCAGGTGCGCGGTCCTTCCTGCGCCAAGAGGTTCAAGGCTCGGATGGAGATTGTGCTGGAAGGATTTAACCACAAGCCTCGGGTGCTGATCCTGCACGGTGGCTACGAGCGCTTCGGACAGGTGAGAGCTGATTAAGACCACAGTTTTGATGATTTTTCATTATCAACGAGCACACTGCTAAATATCTCTGCATTTGTGTTGTTCGTGGACAGATCTACAAGGGCGAGGCCGATCTTATCGAAATGGACGACTAGCACAGTGTCCTTCTGGCTCTCCATCTTCCGCTTTCCACACAGGCTTGACAAGTCACTCGCTCAGCAGGATGCCTAGACTCTAGAATTTGTAGTCTTCACGCTTGACAGGCGGTGCCTGCTTTTTCGTGATGTAGTCAATGAGGAAGTTGGCCTTGATGCACTCGATACCGTGTGTCTTGAGCTTCTTCAGCCACAGGTCTCGTGTTGGCACCTCGGGCGGGAACAGCGCCACCACAGGGGCCTCGGGTGATGACTCCTTCGCTAGAGTGTCAAAGTTGGCGGACTTGGTAAGCGGGATCACAGAACCTCCACCGGCGAGCACGATACGCTCGCACATGTCTCGCGGAGGAATGCACTTCGCGTGGATGAAAAACTTCCAGCCCGCGAATGCACCAGGGTTTCCTCCAGCGCGCTCCTTACGCCAGTACGCAGACACCTCCGGCCAGATGCGTTCATCGATATCCTTTTTGTCCGATTTGTGGCTTCCCCACTCATGCCCAGCCTCGTCGATGAACTTCCCAGCGGCAGCGCAAGCTTCCAGGTAAGAAGGCTTCAATATCCACTGTTTTTTTTTTTTCGGAACGCAACAAAAGTATCTCGAGTTAGTATGAGCGATGGCTTGAGGTCAAGAATATCGCAATGTACCTTGCCAGCTGCGCATCCCGCAACGAACTTTTCTGTGCGTTTGAGCTCGCTACAGATAATGTGCGTGCAATTGCTGTCAAACACGCGTCCAAATTTGCTGACGGTACCGCCCAACGACGAAATGATCGAGGTGTGCACTGCAGCTTGGTCTCGATCGCCGGTTAGGAGGAAAACACGGGTGTCTTTCGGCGGTGAAGCTGCGCGTGGCTTTTTTGCAGCTGGTGCTTCCTTCTTTGGCTTCTTTGACGAGGCTTTGCTCGACTTCGACGCATCTGGTTCTTCCGAGTCAGCGCCCTTGCGCTTCTTTGTCTTGGATTTCTTGGCAGGAGCTTTGGCCTTCTTCGCTGGTTCCTGATCCGCAGGGACAGCATTCGCTTCTTCCACCGCACCCGATGTATCTGCATCGCTGCTGATACTAATAACTACGGGCTGCTCTTTCGCGACTTCGGCATCGTTTTTTGTCAGTTTAGTCGCTGGTTCCTTCTCGACTTCTTCCACATCTGCCATCGGTTCATCCGTATCAGCTTTGCGGGACTTCCGCTTGTTGGAAGGTGTGGTTGTGTTTGTCGGAGTGTCGAACAGCGTACAGGCAACATCCTTCGCACGGCCAGGCGTCGCTTTCGATGTTTTAGCGGAAGTCGCCGGGGTTGTAGTTTCCAGGTCAGTCGGGATCTTCTTATCCGCAGGAGTAGGCACCTTGTCAATTTCAGTGAGAATGCCGTCCACGTCAAATCTCCCCTGGCCACCTTTTGCCGCCTTCTTCGCGCTTCTTACGCTGGGTGTGATAGCCAGCTTTGTTTTACTCACGATTTCTTCGTCGGGTTTGATGTCGCCGCTGTCCTTCTTCTTCGAGCTATGGTCGGACGCCGTGCTGTCAGTATCCCCCGAGAAATCTTTCATTGCCGTGTACCGGAACGCGTCTTCTGGAACATATTCCCACTTCGATAGGCATGCGAAGACCCACTAATCCACAACAACCGGGGTTAGATACGAGAGCACAACATGGAGCGCAGTTCAACGCATCAACGTACCTCGTGACTCAGCACATTGTCAAATCTCCAGCTCAGCGCTTTCTTGTACTTCTCCCCTGATGCTGCATAACACAGCAAATGGGTCGAGTGCGTTCGTGAAAGCACCGGAAGCAAGCATGCACCAGTGGCATGGATAGCGATCTGGAGCTCCTCGCGAGTTGGGCTTGACCGACTTGAGTACCCCGATAGCGTAATAACGAAAGACTGCATGCCAGGAATACTCCCGAACGATTGCACTGGCCGCTGAATCGCTTCGTTAAACGGTGAAGGCCTGGAGACCTGCGATAATCCCGCCAGAACCCAATAGATACTAACCACCTTTTTACCTTGACGCGTTGCTTCGTCGTACTCGAATCCACCGCGGTAGCGACATACGACGAATGATGCATTCGTGACCACCTTGCCAACAATATCTTGATAGGAGTCGCCAAAGGGTACATTCGCCACCTTGGCATCTACGGTCTTCAGCATCTCTGACAGTTTTTCTCGAAGAAGCGGAGCGATGTGCTGCGCGAGTAATACGATGGATCCATGCATTGTTTTCTTCATCGCCTCCAGTTTCTGCCCAACAAGAAGTAATAGAAACGTTACGGTCAATAATGACGCTAAACCATCGCACGCACAGCTCTTTGCAGATTGACTGTACTCACCTCATTTGACAACTTGCGCACCACCGACAGTTCCGTACCAAGTTCCGTTCTTCCCAGCTTGTACACCTGTGCGCATTTGCTGAGGTTTAAATCTTCCAAGTGCAGCTCCGGTTGCGTCTTCCAATTGCGCGCCTTCTGCTCCGATTTCGTTGGAGCAGGTCCGGTTGGTTGGTGAGCGAACGGTCCTTCGGGCACGCGGCAGTGGCGCAGTACGCACTCTTCAATCCACGTGAACTTGACGTGATGTTGCGTGTCCAGACCAGCTTGCTTCCCCAAATACGCTAAAACGCAGCTCGGCAGTGCGAACGTCGTGCTTGCCGAGTCCGAATCAAAGTGTCGTCTCCACTTGGTCACGTTACGAGTCAGATCCGCCTTCATGTAGCTGAGTTGCAGCAGCTTCTGGTGTTCCTGTTGCTCTGGAACAATGCCTGCGTCCTTTCCGCCCTCTTCTTGGTACAGAATGTGCGTGGCGCCAGCGTACACCTCCTTCTGGTCAACGATCTGGCCGCCGAAGTGGGTGATGAGTCCGTTGATGACCTTCCTCGGGTCCTTGGCCATCGTCCCGGCCGAGATGGCCAGCGTCGAGAAGATGAGGGCCGGGTTGGGGCTGAAGCGGTCCACGGGCAGCAGCTTCTGCAGCAGAAACGTGCGGAAGACCCACTCGGGACGCACCAGCGCCACGAACCGCTCGTTGCGCTGCGCCACGAAGCTTTGGTAGGCCTTGGGGTGGCACACGATGTGTGTCACGGCGCTGCCACTGGCTGCGTCGGCGTCCTCCAGCAGTGTGGCGCCGCCATCGCGCAGACACGCGTCAAGCGCCTGCAGCTCCACCGCGTCCAGCTCCGCCGGGTGCACGACGCACTGCAACGACGCGTACAGAGAGTGCTGGCGCATCGAAGAGGGACAGAGCGCGCGCGCCTTCCTTCCTGCCAACTTTGAGCAAAGATAAAGTATGGCGCGCTTGGATGATGAGCAGTTTTAGCAGGTACAGTAGAAACCGGTTAAGAAACGTTTCTAACGAGTTCGCGCGAAATTTGAATGCGGAATTTCACATTTCGCGCCAACTTGAAATTCGAATCATGGCGCCCAAGCAGACGGTGGACCTGGTGATCTACGCTGCGCACGTGATCTCCGTGGCTCCTCGCGACGTGGCGCTGCTGCCTCGATTGGAGGCCCAGGAGCGCTATGTCGGCCTGCAGGAGCAGCATCTGGACCGCCACATCGTCCTTCCTGGACTCATCAACCTACTCACACACGCGCCCATGACGCTGTTTCGCGGCCTTGGAGACGACAAAATGCTGCTGGACTGGCTGGCGGAGGATATTTGGCCCATGGAGAAAAAGTTCGTCGGCCCTGAGTTCGTCCGGGCGGGCATGACGCACGCAGTCGCCGAGATGATCCGCAGTGGGACCACGTGCTTCAACAACATGTACTTCTTCCCTGACGAGATCTGCGGCGTGCTGGAGAGCACAGGGATGCGAGGAGCTGTGGGCCAGGGTATTATGGACTCGGCATCGCCCTACGGGTCGGGTCCGGAAGATTTTTTGGCCAAAGCAGAGCCCAATCTGAAGAAGTACGCCCCTGGATGTCACGACCTCATCACAGTGACCATGGCGCCGCACTCGCCGTATACGGTCGGAGAGCAGACGCTGTTAAAGGTCGAGGCTTTGGTGAAGAAGCACGATGCACGGATCCATATTCATCTGCACGAGACGGAGGCGGAATGCAACGACAGCGAGCAGTTGAATCGAGCGTCGATGTGCTGCCACAAGAGCGACCAGAAGCTCCGCCCCCTCGCCAATTTCAAGAGGCTCGGACTGCTGTCGGAGCGACTTGTGTGCGCTCACATCACGCATCTGACGAATGAAGAGATCGACGATGTCGCTCGTGCTGGGGCCCATGTGGTTCACTGCCCGTCGTCCAACCTCAAGCTCGCGTCGGGGATCGCTCGAGTCACTGAAATGCTGCGTCGAGGCGTGAACGTGACTCTCGGAACGGACGGAGCTGCTAGTAATAACTCGCTGGACATGCTTGGAGAGATGAAGCTTGCGGCACTCTTAGCGAAAGCCGAGTCGTCCCAGAGCACCAGTGTCTCTGCTACTGAGGCATTGCAGATGGCGACACTCAATGGTGCTCGAGCGCTTGGACTTGATCAAGAAATCGGATCCATTGAGGTGGGCAAGCGTGCAGACATTATCGCGATCGAGTGCGATAGCATTGAGATGCTCCCCATGTACAACGCAGTGAGTCATGTGGTATACACTGCAGGACGAGAGCACGTTTCGGACGTGTGGATCAATGGGAAGCAAGTGCTTTGCAATCATCAGCTTACAACGGTTGATGAAGCCCAAGTGAAGAGCGAAGTGCATGAGTGGAGGAAACGCATTTGCCAGTACCACAACGAGCTGAAGGCGAAGCAAAATACATGAACATGAAGCGATGCTATGCGTGTGCTGACCTTATTTCAGAACCAGCTTATTGATCGCAGCATCAGCAAACTCCACACGACGCGAAAGCACTTCTTTCACGCGAGCTGCCGGCAGTGTCCAGGCGACACCACGGCGTCGGCGTCCATACACGTCCTGCACATCCTGTGGTGTGTCCACGTTCAGCACCTCGGAAAGTTGGGTCAGAGCAGCGAATGCCTCACGGACTTCGTCGCCTGCACCTCCTTCGCCGCTAAGGAATGTGCTGATCACTCGTACATCCTTGTCAAATTGCAATGCGCCGAGCTGGTTAACGCGAGTGGCCCGAGAGAGAAACCATGACTCAAGCTGGGTAGCAGAGCAGACAGCAACCCCTTGGACGATAGCACGGTAGTTGCTACGTGACAGGCTACCACGAAAAGCTGCTAGCAGCGAACGCAGGCCACGCACAAACGCGTGAGCAAATGGATCATTCGCTTCGTTGAAGGTAAACATAGCCTCCGTCAGCTCGTACTGCACGCCACTGCGTCTCGAAGAAGCTGATCCAGATGACGACAATGCGTTTGCAGACGCAGCCAGAGCCGACGCTGCAGAAGACGCCGACGACGACGGAGACAACAAACTGCTGAGGTAACTGGCAATCTTGGGCTCCAGCAGCTTGAGAAGCTTCTTGCGTGACGCGAGAAGGAGCTGCTTGAGCTCGGCTGAAGCGTCTTCAAGCGCGTTCAGGCAAGTCATAATGTGCTGCGGCACTTCCGGGAAAGCTTCGGGCAGCTCGTGTTCGAACTCACCCTTCAGCTGCGCGATATATCCAGAAGTAACTTCTAGGCTGTTCAGCACAACGTCGGGGGCGTGTTCCTTGCGTTGCTCCGGTGTTTGCCCGGCAGCTTCGCCAGCGTTGACGCCACCAACAGGCCCAACGGTTTTACTGAGCTTAGCAAATTGCTGCTGCATTTGGTCACGCAGTTGTGCTGAAGACGCTGCCAACAAGCTCGCCGCGTCACCTGAGGCCGAGCTGTCCAACTTGGCGGATGTGGTCATGTGACGGATGCGGCTTCGCATAGTGTCGCCCACAACATCGCGTAGCACCGTGTTAATCATGTTCAAGACACCGGCAGCGCAGTCTGTGTGACCTGTAGCCAGCGCACGGAGACCAGAATTACGCGCGACGTAGAAGACCTCATCAATGGCCGACGAGATCGGAAAGCACACGAGTCCGTCATCGCCGTCTGCACCGCCCATTGCAAAGTCGCCCGAGCTGCCATCGCCCGACGAGAAATGAAGTTCTTCCCACTGAAACGCCTTGCGAGCAGCTTGGTTGAGCAGTGCATTTTCGAAGAAGCAATAGTACCCCGCAAGCTCTTGGACACTTTTCCCCAGCTCACTCTCTTGGATCGAAGGAAGAACAGAAGATTTTTCGCCATCATGTCCAGCTTTTCTGCCATTCCCGCTCTCTGTAGCCTCTTTATCGCTTTCTCCGCCTTCTTCTTCATCTTCTTCTAGCACCACTCGAGAACGCATGAAGCGTTCGTACGTCTGAGTGTGCTGGATCACGAGTGCCATCTCATTCAACTGTTCGTTCATGACTGCCACGCCATCGTCTCGGGGGCTTCCAGGCGCAGACTGCATTCCCCGGCTACTAGCACTGCGGTTCGACGGCGACAGTGGAGCGGTTGAAGTAGGCGAGCCTGGTTGCTCTCCATTGGCGATTCTATCATGAAACTTGCGTTGCGCCATGTATGCGTTCAACACCGCAACCGCCGACTGTTCTCCGAGCGTATACAGCTTCGCCACAAATCGATTCGGTCCATGGACACTCTCAAAGCACTGTGAGATCAGCCCCGCATGCTGCTGAGCTTCTTGAGCGACCTGGTTGAACACCTCAGCGAGATGCGTGATCAGCTCTTGGGTACTAAACACCCCAACGCGCGGATCGCGGTTCCTCTTCAACGACTCCTCCAGTGTCTTCTGCACGTGGTCCAGCAACATGACTAATCCATGTTCCTCGTAGTCTTTCCCCACTGCCTTGAACAGCGGCGCGTACGTCTGCACCTTACGGTTGTCGCCGGCACGGAGCCCTTCGTCGAACGCACCTTCAATGACCCCCTTGAGGTCGTTCTCGATTGTATCCACTCGAAGCTTATCCGCCACATCCAGCGACATCTGCTGCTCAATATTCTTGAGCGTCTGGAGGAACGTGGCGGCCTCTGGGTACCTCTGCTGCTGCATGGCCCGTCGAATCCCGGCCAGGGCGTTGCGCAGCGTCAGCAGCTGCGCCGACTGCTCCAGCGCCACACCGAGACGCGACTGGATCACGTCCAGTCGTCGAACCTCCCGAGTCATCTTCTCCGCGACGTCGTTGGCATTGGCCACGCGCTCCACGACGGCTCCGGTCTGTGCGCACAGCACTGTCACCTCCGGTGTCAACTGCCGGAGGGAGCGCAGCGCGCGCTGCGCCGCCGCCTTCT
>JAIKVE010000982.1:0-14562 GCA_024679115.1 Phytophthora pistaciae
TCGCCAGCGCCTCGGAGAAGCAGGCGACGGCGTCCGCGTAGAGCCCCGCGGAGAAGGCGCGGTTGCCGCGGTCCTTGGCTTGCTCGGCGGCCATGGTGGTGGTGCAAGAGGGAAACTTGAGCTGTCCCGGCAGTGACGTCAAAGGATCGAGATAATTCGACTGGTATCAGGATAGAGAGGCATACAATATCAGGATATAGGGGGTTGTCATGATTGAAGTATCCTCTGCTATTGCAAGCTGATGAATTGACTCGAGACTCGAGTCTCGAGTACTTCAGGATGTCGTGGGGCTTCTGAAACAGAGAAGCCATCTCGCTTTCAGCGTCGAAAAAATGACGTTACGGCTCCTGTTGATATCGAGACCAGCACATTGGTCTGGAAGGTCTCAATCAGAATGGCACCCTGTTCACCTCGATGAAGATGAATCACAAAACCGATCGGGAGATGGATTCTACGCTTGGATCAACAACACCAGTTTTGTTAGGCTTTGAGCAAATGAATCCTATACATGTACAGTCCGATACCGAGTACTTTAGACAAAACTTTCAACCGGGTGAGAACCAAGTTCACGTGTTGGTAATTTTTGCAATCACAACCCTGGTTGCATCCATACTATCACTTCACCGTTTGGGGATAAAATTACGTTGCTTACCCACTGCGGTTGTACTTCAGTAAGATTTATCGGGATTGTTTGATCATAGATCAAGGCCAAAGTGCATCCTGACTTTTGTCGCTTATCGTTTTTTGTACTAGCTATAGTTGCGCACTACCATTCTTTCGACTGTTGACTATAGCGGTACTGTAAGTAGTAGAGCTACTCCCCCCACAAGCTGCCGGGTGCTGGCAGTATGATCGTCCCGAGCTCTTTGTTCCCATAGTACCCATAGACATTGGCAATCGGCAGGATATTGGGGCCTCCGACGGCAACAACGCGCTTGGTCCATGGGCTGTGGTCGAGGTGCAGCAACTTTGACACCAGCTTCAGCGTTTCCGAAAGCGACGTTTGATAGCATGCCAACCCTGGCGCAGTCGAAGCCTCTTGCAGCCCCAAGCACCGAAGCACCGCACGCTTGAAATTCTCAGCAGTGACTTGGTCGGGCAACTCCAGTGGGCCGGCGGGCAATGGCTGGCCCCCTGGCGCCGCGGCTTCCTCCCGAGCGGTGTTGACGGCCTGGACGAACGCCTCGACGGGGTGTTGCCAAGCGACAATCAGTATCGGGTCGGCTTCCTCTTCTTCCTGCTCTTCCGCTCGTTTTTCGTCATTCATGACCTGCATGACCTGGTCATACAGATGCTCCTCTCCGTTGGCCCGCAAGATGTCCATGACGCGAACACTACCGCTATCCGCCTCGTCAGCCATGCCACTCTCCTTGGGTTTCTGCTCGGCTTGTTCTTCGTAGGACGCAAATTGAAGAATGAGCTGGCTCGGAAAGAATCCGAAACCAAATTTGGAAATTCGATGACATTTTTTTATTGATTCTGCACTGACGGAAGTACCATCAGCAACCACTGTTGAATGCTTCAGGATGTTGTTACTCGTAGAGAGACATGACGAGGCATAACGGGGAGCACTTGCAACCAATGTAGTACGTAATAATGAGTCATGACGGACATTATTTTATTATCGGCTAATGAAACATTAGAAGTTATCAAAAATGTATGTGAATCTTTGATGGAGCTAAGATGGTAGCACGGGAGTTAAAACGAATTGAAGTCGTAACTTAGTACATGTAAGATTAGAAGCTGTGATGGGGTTGCCATGAACTTTTCCAGTCGATTGTTTTTCAAGCGTTTACCGAGTGAAAAAAAATAATTTTAACTTAGCTATCAAAACGTATTATCACTTGCGATCTCGACGTAGGTTTGTCACCAAATTTTAGAAAACGAACACGTGAGCGCTTTACCTCCGACCTGCATTGCATAACAGGCCGCAACGAAGTAAGTGGGTGTCCTCAGCTTTGGTTCGTCACATCTACATGTACAGTTCTCTGATTGCTCGCAGTTGAGGCTGATGCAGGATAACAAGCACGGTATGTGACGTAGGACGAGGTATCATTCCTGTGCTTAAATCTGGGGGCAGTGCCACTTACAAGCCTCCTTGCGAAAACCCCTGGAAAGCGTAAAGTGAGTTCCTACGAATATACTGGTACCAGTTCCAAAACCTAGCTGCTTACCGAGTGCGGATGCTGCGACTGCAACAAAGTCCTCAACTGCTTCGACAGTCGAATCTGGGTCGCCAGGTTCTCCCGTAGCTGAGCGTTTTGCTGTTCGGCCTTGCGACGACCGTAAAATTCCTGCATCGCTACGGCGCGCCACGCTGTAGTTCGGCTTTCACCATAACCCGTCGACCTCGTTTGATTGCAGTCGCTCTCGTCTGCTGTGACGAGTCCTGTTTCATCTTGTCTCGGATCTGCACACGAGTTGAAGCGAGGCGAAGTTGGACTCCGCAACGATTCGAGATGGGCCTCCATCTGCCGCACCACCGAGCGGAGCTGAATCAATTGCTCGCGCAGTCGAACACGCCCTTGACCGCGGCTTCGGCCAGTCGGGGTCAACTTCTCGACGACGTCTTGAATGTACGGCGAACTGACACTTTGTGGGCTTCCGTGTGAGTGTGGCTTCAAGTCTGTTGCTTGTCCTTGGACAGGCATTCGATCTTCGCGTACGTCAAGGGCGACTTTGAGCAGATTGCCGTCCGCTGCGTCTTCTTCAGCCATGAAGGGCGTGAGCATATCCAACTCCCCAAAGTCAAAGCTGTCCAGCACCGCAAGAGCCTCTTGCAGAAGCTCATCGTCATTGAGGGCAGTGAAGACCACGGGATCCATTGCGACTGGCACTCGATGCAGCAAATTGTTAAATGCCACCGCAGTCGTGGCAAGTCGCGAGTCACGGGTTGAAAATGCCTTAGCGCTCGCTGTTCGAGTGCGCATAATACCGTACGAAGTTGCGCCCATTGCGAGCGAACGAAGTGAAATTCAGACGCAGTAGCACTTGGAGCATCAAATGTCGACGTGTCCCTGGGCATTTGCGGTCGGTCTCATGAAAGCAGAAGTGATATGAAGCTAAAAGGCCGGCTTCGATTAGCATTTCATAGCCGAAGTCTCGCTGAGCCAGGCGCTGGCGGTATGTAAAAGTTGAAGTGACTGGGTTTACCAAGCAGCTCCTCCTCACCCAAAGGTCATCATCAAGTTCCTTGGCTCACGTTCGGGGGTTGTTTCCAGAGGCAACATACATCACGTGCAAATTCCATGTCACCATCGGCTATTCGTTCATACATCGCTTCTCGGGAGTACTCGTCCTTCTACACACTGAATTCGCTAGCTAATTCTAATCGGAGTCGTCTTCATCCGAGGAGTCAATCACGATCACATCCCACGGGCGCACAGCGGACTGCTGCTCTTCAGCTTTAGCTGCTGCAACGGCGGCGGCAGCAGGCCCTTGGAGCTCCTTGTCTTCACGTTGCGTTGGTTTCGTTCTTTTGGCTTTCGCGGCTGCAACAGCAGCAGCGGCAGGGCCCCGATGACGCGTTGCGACACGAGATGAAGACCTTGCTACATCATCGCCTCCTTTCTTTTCTTCTTCTTCGTCATCGTCGTCACTTTCGAGGTTGATCACATCATCGTCGGGGGGAGCAGCTTTCTTCTCTTCGAGATCAGCCGTGTCATCACTAGCACGCTTTTCCGCCGCATCACCCTCGTCGTGATTCATGTCCACAGATTCTTTGGGATCTTCCTGCTGCATCTGCGTTGCCTCCTTCGTAGCCGTCAAACTCTCCTTCTGCTCGCCAATAACCTCTTCCTTCACAGCGTCACTCTTCGTATCGGCGAGAGACTCGTCGGAGCGCACCTTATCCCTGGCTGCGTTGCTCTCAATTAGTTGGCGCAAACGCACCGTCGGAACAAAGTAGGGGTCTTCCTCCCGCATCCCGCGAATATCCCGGATACGACGTCTATTCTCTGCTTCTTGGGTCGGCTCAGGTCGAGAAGAATGTCTGTCTGACGGAGCAGGGGCCTCGTTAACGTCACCACTGGTCACATCAACGTATCCATCATCGGGGCTTCGATATGCACGTGCCTTGACGATCAGGTTGCGACAGGCCAGTGAAAGGGCCGTCACGTAGTTCTCCACCCAACTTGAGCTCGGAAACGCGCTCGTCTTGTTCGCCGAGTTGAACAGCGGCAGTTTCCACACTGATGCCAGGTGTTCATCAAGTCCATAGCACTCTACACCCTGAAGCAACAGAATGTCGTGCCGTGGGCAGCTCCACCACACAGGGTAGTCCGTAGAAGTCGACTGAGCTCGAACAACGCGAGTCACTAATTCCACAAGCTGTGCCGGTGGCAACACAAGGATTTGCGTGCGAAGCAGCCGGAAAAGATCCACGCGGTGCAACAAGCGTCGACACTGCGTGGTGGTCAGCAGCCAGAATCCACGTTTACCGCCCAAAATCGAGTTTTCTGCGCTGGCCTCGGCGATCCTCCCATCGCCATCACTGTGCAAACGCTGGCGACATACACGCTCCAAATCCAATGCTTCTGCAAGCAGCTCCTCCAGCGGGTGGTGTCCGATACCAAGCTGGCTATCCTGCAAAAAGTATCGCCACTTCTCGTTGCGCTCACGGTCGTCACGACACGTGCTCACATCCGGGATGCCGTATGAAAAAATCAATTTGGCAAACTGATTGTGGCGGGAACCATGAAACGACGCGCTGGAGTAGTTGCGTGTTTGCTGTGCACGATGCTGCTCCTGCTGCTGACGGCGCAGTTGTTGCTGCAATAGCTCTTGTTGGCGCTGCAGCTGCCGTTGTTGCTTTGCTGAAGTCACACCCAAAGGAGGAGCGACTGATGTCGGGGCAGGTGCAATCGGTTTCACCTTTTTGACAGCAGTCCACACATGGAGCAGCACCTTGACGCGTCTATTAAGTCCTGCAAGACTTGGCCACTCTGCGATTGGGTATCGCTTCGCACGATCCCCGAAGAGTGATGAGGAATCCACAAGCCGGGCAGGCAACGTTCGACCCTTTATCCATCCCTCGCGACACACATACATCAGGAGCAAAACGTCATCGACACGAGAAATCCACCAAGGAGCCACCGCCTCCGGAGATGTTACAGGCGAAAGCGCTTTCAAGATCCGCATTGCCTGCTTGTGTTCGGCCTTCAACTCCACTGGTTCTTTGGTTTGCTGCTCCCTCGGAGCAGCAACGGCGGCGGACAGCTTCGCTGCGTTTGTAGGCGTAGAAGCGTTAGGTAGAGCCGATGACTCCGCTGCATCAGTAGGCATAGAGGTATGAGGAAGAGCCGACGACCCCGTTGAATCCTCCGCCTTAGGCTTTTCGGCGCTTGGTGTAACTTCACTTCCACCGTCGATGGCAGTCTCGGTCGCACCTTCTCCGGCGCTTGAACTGATGTCTTTGGCTTCTTCGTTGGTGCTAGATTCTGGCGCTCCATCTGTCGTACTGTCCGACGGGGTATCTGAACTTGATAACGCTGTAGTAGGCGTACTCACAGGTGCACCTTCTGACGTAATTGTCTCCTTTGTCTCGGTGTCCTCCGAAGATTCTGTAGCAGCAGGTTGTGCAGGAGCAGCTGATGTAGACTCGTCATTTTCCTTGCTCTTCCAAGCATCCGCAGACAAACTAGACGCGTCTGGCTTCTCATCTGCCGATACAGAGTTTTGAACAGTGACGGCATTTTGATCCTTGCTAGCAGTTTCAGTAGTGTTGCTGGGGTTGGCGGGAGCCTTCGCACTGGAAGGTTTAGAATTGTCCTTGTCAGATTTCTCTTCGGCCAAGACCGCATTGTCCGTTTTCACAACTTCATCGGGCGAAGCTGCCTCAGTGCGTGGTACTGGCAGCGTGCCTGACTCGATCATTCTGTGAACCTCGGCTTCATCTCCAACGTGTTGCAGCTCTTTGATTAACTCGACAAGCGGTGCCGCCGGCACAAACCGGTTCTGTACAAATTGAGACAGGTTGTACATCGTGTCAATCTGCTGTAGCTTCGAACGACTGCCACGCGCTGCTCGACTCTTAAAATCTGTGATCCACATCCGAGGTGGAATCGCCACAGCAAGCAGATTTGACACCTTCAAATCCTTCAGCATGGCCGGAAGGAAATGGAATCGACGACACGCACCATTCAGCTCACTAGCATACCTCTCAATAGGAGAAGCATTTCCCAAGCGCGGTGGGGGAGTTGCTGTCGAGACGATGTACACTCGGCTGGGCTCAAGATCCAGCCCAATACGTGGAAACGCTGCCATCGCTGTTGTTACTCGTACTAAGCTGGCAAGGTACTCTTGAGCAAACTTAATCAGCTCATTATCCGGGTACGCTTGCAACGGTGTCGCAGAACGCTTGATGTCATTCCATCGACCGTATCCATAAGTTCCAAGAAGCTCCGTGATTCGATCCACATGGTAGTGGATCGGTAACGACGGTGCTGCATGCGCGCGCTTACGTTTCCCATTGCCACTTGCTCCCAGTAAATCATCCTTCGCCATAGGCACATCACTCGAGTCGTCATCTTCGTCGTCATCGTCATCAGAGATTACAAACTCCTCATCCTTCTGCACGCCTAGCTCTCGGAATATTTTCTTGCGTGACGAAGACGCTTCATCTCCGCTGTCGTCCATCATGAAGGCCTTGTCATCATCAATCAGGTAAGACTTCACTTTTCGTCGACAGCGCCTCTTTTGCAAAGGCGAGGGCTCTTCCTTCTTCTGTTCCTCCACTCCATTTAAGCCGATCACCTTGGTCCAAAAGTTGGGATCGTCAACATCTACTTCCTCGTCTGGGTTAGTTGAGCTCACGAAAGTGGCCTTCGAAAAAGACGACATTGCGTTCTTCTTCTCATTTCCATCGGCGCCTCGTGTGGGGTCGTGCACAATCGTGGTACTTCGGCTAAGAATTTGGTCAATGCTTTCTTCTCCAAACTTTTTGCTGGCAGCCTCAGCCTCGCTTTCCTGCTCTTTGAACATTTCGTAAGCACCATGCTTCAGCAAGTTCTCGATTTCCTCCTTTGACATTCGATCGTTCGGCTTGCTCGTTTTCGCGGATCCCTTAAGTTTGGCAACAGGGTCGTCGTTTTTAATCCCTCCAAGTACCGCTTGGTCTAGGCCCAGCTTCAACGATGCCTTGTGGAACATGTGCAACTCGTAGGTTTTCGACGTCAGCAGCCGATAAATCTTCACACTCTTCTTTTGGCCGATGCGATGACAGCGAGCTTGTGCTTGAAGGTCATTTTGGGGATTCCAGTCGCTGTCGTAGATAATGACAGTGTCTGCCGCTGTCAAGTTAATGCCCACACCACCTGCCCGAGTACTCAGCAGCATAATGAACGAGTTGCTGTCCTTACGGCAGAATCGATCAATAGCCGACTGCCTCTCGTTGCCCGTAATGTTGCCGTCGATGCGCTCACAATTGTACCGACGCAACGCTAAATAATCCTGAATAATGTCCAGCATAATTTTGAACTGAGAGAAAATCAGCACGCGGTGGCCAGTCGCTTTAAGCCGCGGCAGCAGCTTGTCCAACAGGACCAGCTTTCCAGACGTGTCCACAAGGCTCTCACGAATCTGACGTTGAATCTCTTCTTTGGGCACAGAGGTCTGCTTAGACAGCCGTTTCATCTCGCGCTCCTCCACGCCCTTAACAAGGAAGGGGTGATTGCAGCACTTGCGGAGCTCCATAAGAACGTTCATCAAGCTGGGGGTGTCTCCCTTCCTGCCGCCTCGCGAAAGAAACTCCGTATTCTTTTCGTAAATGGCGCGGTAATATTGCTTCTGCAGCACCGTAAGCTCCACCTCAATAATGGTCTCTTCCTTGGGGGCAAGCGACTTCTCCACATCCTCTTTCATGCGTCGGAGCAAGTACGGCTTCAGCTCTGAGTGCAATCGCTCAACCTGTGCGGAATCCGTTAACTCGCCAAAGCTCTCGAGGAAATCCTCCTTGGACTTGAATTTCTTGTCGTCGAGGAAGTTCAAAAGCACCCACAACTCCTCCACATTGTTTTGGAGCGGCGTGCCTGTCAACAGCAGCATATTTTCGTACGTAAATCTGGTATGCAGCAAGTTGGACAGCTTCGAATTCCGGTTCTTCAAGCGGTGAGCTTCATCCACAACCATCAACTGCCAATTGATTTGTGCCAGCTTGTAGAGATCCGTGGCTGATGCCATTTCATACGTCGTGATCAACACATCAAACCGATAGCAGTTCCGCTTCGGTCGTGGGGAAGCTTTTCTGCCATTGCTGTTCTTCCCAGACAGCTCGTCGGCGCGCAGTAGTTCATCCTCCGTCAGGAAGAATTCATAGTTTTGTAAAATCTCTCGCGCGTTAGCTGAGCCGTGGTAAACCACAGCGTTGAGGTTGGTCCAGCTCTCAAATTCACGTTGCCAATGGCCTAGCGTGGACAGCGGTGCCACGATAATGAAAGGGTTTGGCGAACGCTCTACAACCGAGAGGTGGTTTACGTACATCACTGTCTGCACGGTTTTGCCGAGACCCATTTCGTCTGCAAGCATGGAATTACGCTTCTGGTACCAGTTGAACAGCATCCAGTTAACACCCGTAAGTTGGTAGTCACGCAACTGGAAAGTCTGCTCTTTCCTGCGTGGTGGTGGCGACTCGGCTGTATAACCCCTGAAATTTTTGCGCTTGCTGTTGGGTAGGTGCTTCGCGAGCGCAATCTTCCTAAAGCGTTTCGCAGCTCGGACAATTCGATCATTGTACTGCTGCACAGCCGCGTCGTCGCCCACATCGTCCTCACGCTCCCACGTAATGTCGTCATAAGATTGGGCCTTCCACTTCACCAAGAAATACTGAAACTTTTGCTCGCCATCTTCCGCATCATCCGGGGCGAAGTCGTCCAGCGGTCGGTCTCTAATTTCAAGAATGCGGTCGACGCTTCGGAACTCCGGGTTGAAATACTCGTCTCCTTGCACTTCTTGTGTATAAAGAGCTCGGTGTTCTTTCTCGCGGAAGCGCTGGATCTTGCCTTTTGCGTTCTTGTCCGTCTCCATTAATTCATCTTCCGTTTGCCAGCTGGTGTGAAGGTACGAAAGGGTCTTCCACTTGATCAAAAAGCGCTCCTCTCCAGCATCTTCGACCTCGTCGTCGTCGGTGCTAGCCTTGGGCGTGGACGGCGTCACCGCTGCGCCTTCAGCCGTTTCCGAAGCAGCTTTATCCCCATCCTCCTTCTCGTTCTCCTCCTGCTTCTCTTCCGGCTTATCGTCTTCTTCGTTAGGCAGGAAAATGGAGCAATGCGTCAGGAAGCGCGTGTTCTTGTTCCAGCACATTTTCTTCCACTCCTTGAGCGTATGCACCTCGCGGCCCAAGATCTTGTCAATAATGAACCCGTCCGAGTCAGGCTTCGGTCTTGTCTCCACTATCTCCACTTCGCTGTCTTCACCCGACACGTTTTCACTGGAGTCCGATGACGAGCGTTTGCGCTTGCCTTTGCCCTTCGCTTTGCCCTTCGCCTTCTTCCTGGGTTTCGGCTTGGGCTTGGGCTTCTCCTCCTCCTCCTCGTCGCTGCTCATCATGAAGTCGTCTTCCGACAGGTCGATCACAGTCTGCGCCGGCTTGCGTTTGCGACCACTGCGACGCCTGTTCGGGTCTTCTTCGGGCATCTTCTCCTCCTCGGAGGGGGTCTCCACCGACTCCACCGACTCCACATAGTCCTCCGTGGTGTCTTCATCCACCTCCTCCTCTTCATCTTCTTCGTCTCCTTCTTCGTTGAAGTACTGATCCAGTAAAAAAAATTACATAAGCACATTATGTTAGAAAATAAGTAAAACTATAATAAAAGCATATAAGAAAAAAATACCTGGACAGGCTTGCTCGCCTCGCGCCGCCGCTTGGCCGGCCGTGCAACTTCAGGTGAGTCCGCAGTCGCCTCCTCCAGCGCGTTGGTGCGTCGCGTTCGTAGTTTGGGCCTGGGCTTGACGGTGGAGCCGCCAACCGTGATCTCGCTGTCGGACCCGGAGCTCGACAGCTCCACGGTCTCCGCCGCGGCGTTGCGCGTGGACTGCCAGCGCACAAGTAGGCACAATAATAAATATTAATATTAGACTGGTGTAGATGGAGCTTATAGGCATGCAGAGCGGCTGAGGAGACGCAAGCGTACCATGATCGTCGGGGCTTCCAGTCACGCGCGCGCGCACTTTCGGGTGAGGCTCTCGTCTCGACTCGCTTGGGCTTAATTATGGAGGAAGGAGTGAAGGTCACGGTTGAACCGGCGTGATTTGATTGGTTGAAAGGGGCTTTACAAGGCTGGGGGTTCTGTTTTCTGTATTTTGGGATTTCAACAGGAATTTAGACTTTCGGGGGAGGAAATTTTTGACGGAGGCGACGTCGACAAGCCAGAATGAGTGGCTTTGGGGGTCCGTATATGAAAGTTTGTATGGGCGGCAAGTTCTCCGGTCGTTAGATACAAACTTCAACATGTCGTTGGCGCGGTCGAGGTTGGTGCCGTCATGGCGTTTGCTGCGATTCCGGTGCTTTGGTTTGCAAATTTTCTTTCATTGGCAGTGCAATTTGATAGTTGAAGTTGTTTTGCTCTGAAAGTTTTTTTATGACTCAGCTGATGGGCTATCACTTCTATCGGTGAAAGATGTTAAGACGCTTCGGCTTTTGATCGAGCGTGACGCCACGGCCCAAGTCAATGGTCTCCTTCTTTCACTATTGCCAAAGTTGAAGTTGGCCGTGCATCTTCTCAGGAGAGCTACCGATGCCGGTATTCGCTCTAACTGTATCGTGTGCTGTGCAAAGCGGTCGGGACAAGGCTTGGACTGTCTACCTTAGATTGCTGGGAAAGTGTTGAGTGTTGCTAGTGTTTCACCTCGTATTTCCTACAGTACTAGAAATGCACTGTATACAGAACCAACAATTTAAATCCGTCAGTTGTCGCGGTCCTCCTCCGTTAGGGTCGAGTACTTCGGCCAACAGAGAGTAGACGCTTAGCTTGCGCGATCGGGCCCAGCACGTTGCCAGCCGCCACTTCCTCAGCGCTGGCCTCGCTGCCGCTACTGCCGAACGCGTCAGTGGCGCCCTCGAAGTCGAAGTTCGACTCGCTCCCGTCGGTCACGCCACCACCCTGCCCGTCGCCGGGCGTCCTTGAAGAACTCATCCAGTTCCCCACTGCCTTCTTCCTTCCGCGCCTTGATCCAGGCGCCTCTCTTGTCAGTGAGAAGTACCCTGCTTCTCCACCAACTTGTCGCGGTCCTCCTCCGTTAGGGTCGAGTACTTCGGCCAACAGAGAGTAGACGCTTAGCTTGCTGGTAAGACGCTAGAAGAAAAGAAGGCAAACTCGAAAAAAAATGCAAAGGGTTTCTTGCTTTTGCCGAGTGCAAAGGGTTTCTTGCTTTTACCGAGGAGAATTCACGACTGAATCCTTCACCACTTCGTGCGCGGTCGACGGCTACCCCGCCGACCCGCTTCCTTGCCTACTGCAACCACTTGGGGACGCCATACCTCCCGCGCTCGAGCTCCCAGGCGTCCATGACACCCGTCCTTGAGGGTCTGGCGACCGAACGTTCCGTGCCCAGCCCCTCGACACGCGCCATCTTTGCCTCGAAGAGTGGTCCAGCCACTTAGGCTTGATAAGCTTGCACGCCCTGTCCTTGCCCCTCCAGCAGTCGAGCTTCCTCCTGCTCCAGTGCCACGTCGAGCAACTTCAAGAAGGCTGTCAGTCCGGGTCTCAGCCGTGACCCGTGACACAGTGCAGCCTCCGGTATAGGATGTCATGCCCTCTGGCCGATACATATCAAACCGGCGTCATATTGACCGCTTTGCTTTCAGCCAGCCGAATGCCAGCATACCACCTGGCGACACAAATACACGGCAAAGCTGTGCAAAGTTTACCAGTTTTCCGTCTCGCTTCTTGCCTATCAGCCCTTATAGGGAGGTATTGTCATCCTCTAAAGAGAGGGGACACTGTACTTCCCACATGGCCACACGAACGTCCCAAACCAGCGCACATCACCCTTCCCAAAATGCATTAGATTGGGCTCCTCTGACTCTCTGTCCCAAAATACCGCCGAAAAGTCCGTATCAGTTTCCCCACTCGCCAATATCCCAACAAGTCTTGGAGACACCGCATCGCCTCCGTCCTGCGTAGCTCGATGCGCCTCCCTGCCGCCGCAACGCCGGACATGGACACGCACCCCAACCAGGAGAAGCGGCAGTCGGGCAGCCCCGAAGAAACGGAGGAGGAACTCTACGTCGGGTGCGAGTTACAGCAGTTTTACGCCGTCTCAAGAAGCCGTTATCAGGCTTTAAATTTCTTCTACCGTACTCAATATATACATTTACTAACGCTTATTACTTATTTATACGCAGCGAAGACGGGCTCATTTCAGTGGCGCTGATGGATGACAAGAGCCGTCTCGACAAACTCAAGCTGCTGCTGGAGCACCGCGAGCAAGTACGAAGCTGCTATGCAAAGCAGGAGAAGGAAGACGGCTCCTTTGTCAAATTGCTGACTATTGTATCGATTTGTATTGTTTTTATTGTTGTTAGGAGCTTCGGCAGGCAGCTGAGTATGGACTGGGGCTGCTAGAAGCCAACGAGGAGATGCAGATGCAGGTGGCCACGCTGAAAATCCAGTTGGAGACTGAGACGGAGGAGCTCTCCGTGGAGCGAGACATGTGGCAGCGTCGATCCGAGCACGCACTGCAGGAGGTGGCGCAGTGGAAGCGCAAATTTGCGCGTGTCGAGGAGGAGAAGGCGGATCTGGCGGAGGAGTTCGAGCAGATCGTGGACCGCTGCGAATGTCGAGCACCGGATACATGTCCTGGTGATGCTTCTGCTCCTGTTGCTGCCGCCATGACAAGCTGTGGGCGCAGGTATTCACATCACCTGGACACAATCGCACAGCTTCAGACAGAATTGCAGGAACTTCAAGCTACTGAGCGCTCGAACGAGGCGGAACTGACGTCATTGCGACAGTGGAAGGAGGTGGCGGAGCAGCAACAGCAAGAGGCTCTCGAGTGCGAGGTGCTTGCTGCACAGAGTGAGGTTTCGTACAGGAAGAGAATGGAGGAAGAACGCGCTGCCACGCAGCGTGTCATGAACGAGCTCAAGAGTGAGAAGGATCAGTTGCGCAAAGCTGCGCAGAAGTACGAGGAGGAAATGCGAGCGTTGAAGAAACGGCTACGGATGGCAGAGGAGGCCAAAGATGATGCGCAAGTACACAGCAATGAGCTGAGTGAAAAGCTCCTGTCGTCGGAGTCGCGGTGTAAACGGCTTCAGCGCGAGTTAGAGTTGCTGGAGCATGTGTCATACTTCTCGCAGGCCATCGTTGACTGTGATGACGAAGCAAGCGACGAAGACGATGAGATCATCGAAGAAAATGAGTTACACACGATTGTCGCGCCTGAAAAGCCGAAGGTGAAAAACATCGACACGAACGCTGCTGTATCTGGGTACGAGACACAAGACCCTGCCATGCCGTCACCTTTGAGAATCAAACGGAGACGGTCATTCTTGGTGGCGACTGCGACTCCGTATTCACCATTCCCGACGACCACAGTTGCAGAAGACGGAACGCGCGTGCAGGTATCGGAGTCTGAGATGGAAACTCACAAGAAGCTTCACCACTACTTCCACCTGACGGCGCTCAGCATCATCAACGAGAACAACTTGCACGAGCGCTGCTTTAATTCGTCCAGTCGTCTCACAATCGATATGTGGTACCGCGAGATTATTGCAAAGGAAGTCCCGTTCTTGTCGTGGCACTCGTGGCTCATCAACCGCATCAGCGAGGTCGCTGCGTCGGTGCAGGACGATGATGAGGTGCCTCAACCGCCTACATCCGCTTCCAAGGCATCCAGTTTCGGTGGCGCGTTCCACGGGTTTTCAATGCGGAAAACTAGCGGCTGCAGCGAGACTTCACCTCCCAAGAACGTGCTTCCTTCTCCGCCGACGGTCTCGTCATCACCAGCATCATCTCCAGTGGCCCGCGTGCCATTTACAGTGGCCCGTGCGTTTTTCCGCTTGCTGCGGAAGAATGCCCATGCAGGAGCAGGCTCTTCATCAGTGGGAGGGTCTCCGGTTAGTGGGTCGCCGACTGGATAGAGCGACTCAGACGCTATGTATCTACCAGTCCCTGTGTGCTACCATTGCTGAAATGAGATCCTGATGTACATGTAGTTAAACAATGTTGCCGGTATTGCTTGAGAGATCAGAACTTGGTATTCGTGATCCAAAAGATGAGGATCTTTGTTACATCACGGACTTCTATCTGCTGCCCCAAGCAAGAATTCTCTTCGAGAGAGAATTCACACGTAATCACCACCACACTGAGTGAAGGTAAATATTTTCATTGTGGGGCGTACGAGTTCAGCGCGAAAGAAGCTGGTAAGACCCAGGTCTAGTCAGCAAGATCAAGCGAGTTGCCATTGTTTGCGGATTTGCAGATTGCATCAACAGAAAACGAAAACGTGGCACGGCTCTGATGACTCGTGAGTCTTCTGTCGCAAACTTTGTGATTTGTCTCGTAAGAGGGTTGTCCGTTTAGAAAATCGATCTATTTTTTTCACCTATTTATTTCTCTGAAGTAG
>JAIKVE010000983.1:0-14558 GCA_024679115.1 Phytophthora pistaciae
CCGCATTGGAGAAGGCGCGGCGGGCGTTGGCGCGCGCCGAGCGCTTGGCGATCGTCTGCATCATGCTGACAGGCAGAGGAAGGAGTGCAGGTCCTACTGCGCGGATTGAAGAATGAGCGGCTCAAGGCCGTGTCGGCGGAGGTTGCAGTTTGGGGGTGAGGTTTGCCCAAACACCCCGGACTTGGCCGGTGCAACCTGTGCAAGGCTGCCACGCACCACCAGTATCTCGCGCAGCGATCTTAATGCGAACCAATGGGATCCGCTCGAAACAGCTTTTTGACCAATGACAAAGTCGTGATGTAAGCATGATGTGGCGCAAAAGGGACGCGTAAAAATCTCCTGGCACCAAGGCAGTGCAGTCCGGTGCTTCGCGCCACCAGAAGGCCACAAGATTGTTGTGGTGGAGGCGAGCACCAAGCAAGATCACCGTTAAACACGGCACGCGACTTCAATGTCTTGCCAGGATGAAGGCGGCGAGCGCGAAAAAGGATCCCCCAGCGAAGAGGACCAGCAAGTTCAACGTGGCAAGGGAACGTGGTGTCAGCCAGCGCGGGATCGAAGGCGGCCCGGCTGAATGGACTCGCGCTTGTGACTTGCGTCTGCCATGCGATTTTTCCCGTCTGCAGGCCCTGCAGTGCAAGAGCTGGAATGGATGTCTTGCCAACGCTGGTTTGGGGCGACATCGATCTACAGAGGTTGCGGATGCTGGCCATGTGCGTCTCTGCAGATGCCATCTATTCAAACAGCGCTCGCATGTGTTCGTTTGTACCTGACCACCGAGCATATCCATGTACATGGTGATCCATTGTGGTGGTTGACGCGCACAGCGACCCTGGCATGCGCAGCGAACGCGCGTGTGGCGCCCAATCCTTCGCCGGCTTTTTTTGAGGTCTCATCAGATGTTTGCCTTCAGCCTGGCCTTGAAGCGAGTGATGGCAAATTGCCATTGGCAATGCGAATGCAGGAAGAGGCAAAGGAGCTCACATCGCAGGACGGGGGCGACAATGTTTGGCACTCAGCTAACCTGCAAGGTGTCCAGCTCTACATGCAGTTGGCATTGTGCCGTTGTAGTGTACCTGTGTTTGGGTACCTGAGACGATCAGCAGCGATTGGCTGGATCCCTTCCGGCCGTTACGCCGCCGGTGTGCCAATGCAGTCTGACAGCGCATAATCAGCTAAACGGCGGGCTCCGTTGCCCCAGTTCCGCTACGATGGCTTCTCGAGCGCTGCCCGACAGCGGCGTCCACTCCTCCCCGGTCCGACAGAATGTGGCTGCGCGTTGGCTTAGCAACGTGGCACCAGCAGCATCTGCGTCGAAGACTGTGCGCTCGCCAGTGAAGAAATGGCCTCCCCATTTGCAAGTCCAAGCCCCGCCTCATTTCCCGATGGCTGCAGCGCCAGGCCCCACGCCGGCAGTCGAGAAGAGGGCGGCAGCGTCTGCATTCCAGTCTGCCCGGGCAATGTTCGAGACCAAGAAAGCTTCTGCTGCAGCTGCCGCGCCTCCACCGAGCCGACTCCGAGTTGCGTTCCCCACTCCAGCTGCTCCTGTTGTTGCAAAGCAAGATTCGAATAGCTCAGACCTGTCAAGCTCCTCATGCAGCACCGTGGATTCCGAGACAGACCACAAGCTGGAGGAGTGCGTGGAAACCCAGAAGCCGAAGCCCTCACCGCCGGTTCATGTGCTTGAAAACATGGAAAAGGAGTCAGTCGAGGACTCCAAACCAGTGGAAGTTAGTGCAAAGATAGCGTCCGATACTGCCAAGACCCTTGTATCTCCTCCAGCTCGAGAATCCCAAGCGTTGCGGTCTCCTAGCCCCGCATCGATTGGATTCACTACCGACCAAGTGAAACAGATCCGGCCAATGCACGATGAAATCGACCCGTTCCGACTTTTATTACCAGTGGATACGCTTCCAGCTCTTCCCGATGAAGTGCCCTCTGTCTACGATGGTGCCGCCATCGAGATGGAGAAGAATATCAAAAAGGTTGTGCGCAAGCTGCTCAAGAAAGACAAGGCTCGTCTAGAGGAATTCAAGATGAATTCGCGGCTGTTTGGGACCGATTTCATGGATTCGCACGCCTACCTGGACACGCTGATTAAAGACCTCGGGCAAATTCGTGCGTTGGAACTGGTTCCCTGCTTGCTGAGCGTTCAACCAGATATTTTGAAGGGCAATGCGTTGCTTCTAACCGCCAAAAACTATTTACTGCGGAGCGAAGAGGCATTGAGACAAGAGCTCCGAGAGTTGCAGGTAGCGAGTGCGATGAACACACGCAGACTGATTGCCGCATCAGATGTTGTTTCGACGACTACCCCGCTTCCAGCCAAAAATACGCCAGCAGCGACTGAAGCAACAACGAAAGCGCAGTCGTCTCGCGTACCGACCTCGCCCTCCAAGACTGAAAGAGAAGTTAGTCCCGATCCAGTCCCGGCGCGACGCGCCTGTAGTGCTTCTGAAGCCCAACGTGCCAACGCTGCTGTCGAGAATATCGGCTCCCCAATCGCACAGTCTCTAACTTCGGCAACTCCTCCATCGCTGGTTGACATCTCGACTAATAGGAAGCCGACCGTGCAGTGTCTGGCAGCGACCAAGACCACTGCAACCAAACCCGTTGAACCTATGCCAGAACCTCAAGAAGCGGTGCCGCCTGTGATCAACATTGCTGTCGCTGGTACAATTCAGCAAGTCGTTGATCCAAATCCAGTAGTGATGAAGCGTGCCGAGTCTGCCACACCAACCGATAGCGAAGAAGAATTTCGCGTCGAGAACCTCTTCGGAGAGATCATCAAGCCTTCCCCTCCGAAGAAGCAACCACACAAAAAGAGTGAGACGAATGCTCTCGTTGCTCCGATCTCGCCCACGTCCTCGATACAGAGTTTCGAAGAAGCTGAAAACTTGTTTGGCGAGCGTCTGTCCCCGTCCTCGCGCTCAAGTGTAAGCCGGCGAAAGACTGTAACGTGGGGTGAAACTCAAACAGTCGAGGCCCCGACCCAGCGGGACGCTCAAGTCAAGACAACAAAGAAGCCGCTACCGTTCCTCTTCGGCCCCGCCACCGCAGCCGCCTTCGACTCGGACTCGGACGAGTCAGACTTCAGCGATTGATACCTTTGAAGAATGTCATGCGCGCGCTGGTCTAATAGTGCTTACTGTAATTTGAGTTCGTACAAGTACAAGTACAAGGTATCCAAGTGGGCTGCGTCATTTTTGTTTCACCTTGTTTGAGCCACAATTGGGTGCCGAAGTTGAAGTGGTCCTTGTTTTTATGACACAACACAGTTCGTATGCCCTTGAGCGGGTGTGATAAGATTTTCACAATCTCGCAACAACAACAAAGCAACAGCAACAGCAACAAAGCACCGCGCGAAGATGTCTTCGAGTACGACGGCGTCGCCCCAGATGCAGCCCCGGCAACGCCCGAGCAGCGGCACGAGCCTGCAGGGCGACTTCCGCGTCGAGGTTTTAGGCAGCCAAGAGTCGCTGGACTTGGACTGCGGCAAGTTTTACACGGTGCGTTTCCTGCTCTTCCAACAATGCTCTACTCGCGCTCACATCGATTCCCATGGTACTGCTGTCTGCAGGAATACATTCTACGCTGCTCGTGGATTGAGCGCAATGGAACGCCAGAGGTTTGTGTGCAGTTGCTTCGAAGTGCAAGTACGTTGATGGTATGAGAATCAATGCGGTGATGTTGCCACGCAGATTTGGGACGTCGTGCGGCGCTATCGCGAGTTCTGTGCGATCGACATACTGGTGAGGCTTACGACCGCATTGCGGTGCATGGCGTTAAACTGACGTGCAAGCTTCGGGTTGATACATGTATGTACAGTTACGTGAGAAATATCCGTCGCGAGCGCCCATGTTTCCATTCCTGCCGAGCAAGAAGTACATCGGCTCGTCCCTCTCGGCCGATTTTGTGGACAAGCGGCAGCGCGACCTCGGCTACTACATGATGTCGATTCTGCACAGCTGCCCGCTGGTACGGATACATTGGAGTTTTGCTGTATTGACTGCACTGTAGCTGACCTCAGCGTGTTGTTACTTGCAGCTCGTGCAGGACGAGATCATCGACTCGTTCCTGGACATCAAGCGGCACATTCTGGAGCGCGCTCGGGAGGAAAGCCTGGAGCAGCGCTCGTCCTCAACCCCCACGCACGCAGGCACGAGCAGCAACGGCGGCGTTAGCCCCCTCCGACTGCAACTATAATTCGCTAAGGCTAACGATACACTCCGCAATCTGAAATACCCGTCAGGTCACTTGACCTCAAAATAGCTGAGCCTCAAGAGCTATTCCTGGTTTTGGCTCGGAGAAGAAAAGGGGGAGGAGCCCGAGACGGCTGCCATACAAACTTTCATATTAAGTCGTTTCCCCTGTCCAAAGCGATAATGATCATCACTCCGCGCAAGATTTCGTGGCTGCACGTGCACAGGGAGCGACAAGACAAGAGCGAGCGCGGGACCGGCCGGCCTACCGGGGGCGTTCGTTACCCGCACGCGCGACGCGAGAGAGGGGAAGATGGCGCTCGCGGACATCATGTCGGTGGAGATGAGCGCCAAGTACATGGACTCGAGCAGCTCGTCGAGCCTGTCGTCGGACTCGGACGACCTGTCGTCGTCCTCCAGCTCCTCGGTGGTCTCCTCGTCCTCCGCAGAGTCCGACTCGGACTCGGACGCGCCGCGAGCCTCAGCGCGGAAGAAGACGGGGCCTCGAGCACGGGCAGGCAAGCAGGGGGGCGGGGAGCTCTCGGATTACGGCGGCGACTCGGACCTGGACAACGGGGGGAGAACGAAGAAGAAGAAGAAAGTGACGAAGCCTGCGGCCCCGAGGAGGTCCCCGACCAAGAGCAACGGGAAGGCGAAGAAGGTGGCGAAGCCCGCGCCTGTAGCGGCGCCGCCGAGCGTTCCGCCTCCCCCACCGCCACCGCCACCGCCTCCAGCTGAGGACTCGTCCAGTAACAGTTCGTTCAGTGACAGTTCAAGCTCGGACTCGTCGGATTTATCGGACTCGGAGGCGTCGTTGCCCGTGCCCCCGCCTCCTCCACCTGCTCCGGCTGAAGGGAGTGCAACTTCAGCATCGAGAGTGACCTCGAGGCCTCCGAAGCGGAGAGCTGCCACGAAGAAGAAATCGGACGAAGTGAGTCCGTCGTCACTGAAAGTGACGCTGAAGCTTCCGCCTGGGTTCATTGCTAAGAATGGAGGTGCAGCTGTACGCAACGCACCGGCAGCAGCTGGTAATCGAGCGACGATGAACTTCCAGGTGACGGATCCAATTGCTGTGACTACTAAAAGAGTCCGAGCACCGGCAGCTAAAAAGGCAAAACCTGCATCTGCAGCGAAGTCTACGAAGAAGAAACAGCCCGCAGCTCGTGCTCAGAATGCTGTTGGAGCTGCGCCGGTGGCTCATGCCAACGGGGCAATGCCTGCAGCGCCGCTCGTCCCAGTTGGCCCTCCTATTCTGCCGAAGTTGATTCCGACTGGCCCAACTGTTCCTGCAGGCGAAGTGCGCGGCGCGAAAGAACTGTCACTTGTGGACCCAGCCCTCATCGGTGATAATCCGGAGGAAACTATCGAAGAAAACATTCCAGCTCATTTCAATGACCCATACGCGCACGGAGGAGATACGCTGCGTCTTTTGGACATGTTTTTCTTCTGCGACGAGAATGGGTACGTTTGCTGTTCTTCCGTAGTAGCTGTAGGCGCTATTTACTAATGGTGTGGGCGGGTGCTTTACATTTTGTAGCAAAGCTATCAGCCTCGAAATCCTAGACCGACCAAAGGAGCAGCGGCCGAAGATTATGGGGTTCGGCACATTGGTAGAACACTTACCTTTGTCGGAGCGTCCTCTTCCGGTGAAACCCATTCTCGCGTCTCCAGCATTCCCTTCTCGCTCTAAGAAGCGCCCACGCGCGGACTCTTCGTCTTCCGCAAATTCACCCGCATCAAAACCAAGAGCACGCCCCAAGCGTAGGTCACTCATCTTGAGTAGTTTTTTTCTTATTGCGACTGACTTTATCACTCTTATATTCTTGCAGCTGGTAGCAACAATGACAGCAAGCGTGCAAAACTTGATGGCGAACAAATTTACCAAGGTGACGGCGAGTTCGATGGAGAGCTAACTGAGCCGGATCATGCGCAAAGGCGCGGCATTTTCCATCGATCGAACGTGTATCGCTATCCCAGCCCATTTTATCCGAACCATTTATCCCAAATGGACGGCCAGTCTGATTCCGATAGTGGTGGCAGCGATCTGACCTCGGACGACGAAGACATTCGTTCCGCTCGAAGTGGATCCGCCGCAGGTTCAGACAATGACAGCGAGCTTCTCTCATCTGCTACTAGCAGCTCGAGTGGAAGTGGAAGTGACAACGACATGGACTCGGGTAATTCCTCGTCTTCAGGTGGCAGTGGCGCAGAAAGCGGAGAAGGCCCAGCGACAGGAAGTCGTCGTTCGTCTACTATGTCCCAAGCGACTGTTCAGACAAAACATTTGCCTCAGAGTGCTGCAGCAACGAAAGAGGCTGGTGCGCCCCGCCGATCGAGTACTCGAGTGGATTCGAGAAACGCAGGTTTGCCAGCTGATGTCGTCGAGCTCATGCGAACCGACCAAGCTGTTGAGGTTAATGCGAAGGGCACTCCTGACGAGCTTAATTTGATGGAGTGCGGCTACCGCCACCCAGCTGGCTATGCCCGTGCTCGTGTGTGGCTTCCTGAGATTACGGATTGGTGCCTCGACTATGCTGAGGGGGACCCAACGTTGTGGGTTGTCACTCCGCATGCCTGGTACAAAATCGCTGGACCATTATCCGGATTGTTGCCACACTCATCGTACTGGCAGACTTTCAAGCATGTTCGCCATTTATTTGAGGCTAGTTATCTAGTGGCGTACGTTCTCAAGGAGTGGCTTCCGATTAACAAGAAGGTGTCGTACCGGGCCACTCTCCAGCAGATTATTGAGCTGTCTTTGAAGGGCAGATATCGAGTGGTACGGTTGCTATGCTACCAGTGTATATGTTATGGGATGGTGATCGTTGTTCGTAATCTAACTGTTTTGTTGTTAAAAACACTGTTTGCAGTCTGCTTGGTTTCTCGTGAAGAATTATCCGTTCATCCGGGCCCAGATATGCAATTTGTTTGCCGACAAGGAGGTGTATTTGGAATCGATGTTTTTCAAGCAGCTTCATCGCTTGCACGAGAATTACACCTTGCGTCAAGCAAGGCACGAAAAGGAAATGGCGGAGCGGGAAGTGCGCCGCGCAAAGCGGGAAAACGAACGTCTTCGCAAGAGGCAACGCGTCGAAGATGAAAGACAACGGCTAAAAGACGAGCGCGACGAGGAGCGGAAGCAAAAAGAGGAAGAGCTGAAATACCCGGTGGAAGATCTGCGACTATTGGATAGAGACGCGATTGACACAAACAGCCTGCCCTTAACGTGTTCCAGTCTGAATGGCGTCGATGGTTCTCTATTTGGCGAGCTGATCATGGCGTGGCAGACTATTTGCACTTTCAAGGATTTCGTGGGGCTCGAGTCGATTTCGTTGGAGGCTCTTGTAGAGTGTATCACGACTCGTTCTGATGATGGTACCCATGTCGGTTTGACGCGGATTTTCATGGCGTTTTTGCGAGTGATTTTGTCGGAAAAATCATTTATGTCGCTCATGGACGATCTTGTCGTTGAGGGCAACATCAAGGTATCAGATCTCTTTATCAACAGCGAAAGGACGTACGGGATTTGTGAGCGTGCCTATGGTGACATGCTGAATGCAGTGACGTGGCAAGAGATTCTTCGCCAATTGATGTCGAAGGATTTGGGAATCGACCCTTCCATTGGTCATGTGGAGCCATTGGTGGGATGCGAAATTGTCCGACAGACGCTGTACATGCAAAACAACTCGCCCCCCTTTAACGCTCCGGTTGACACGAAACTGAAAGGCCTTGAAGACTACTCGCAGGTTATCAAGAACCCAATGGATCTGGGGACAATCAAGAAGAAGATTGATTCGGGAGGCTATGAAGGACCTGGTGGGTACGAAAATTTTGCAGAGGATATTCGCTTGGTGTGGGATAATGCCATTTTGTACAATGGCGAGGAATCGGAAGTGGGCCGCGCTGCTTTGGCACTTTCGGATGTGTTCGAGCAAGACTACGAGCGATTTGTCGTTGGCCGCGTTCGTGCGAACCAACACCGGATTGAAGGTTGCAAGAAGACCAAAGAAGCGCTGCAAGACCCGTCAGCGGAAGAGCTCAAGTCATTCAAGTACGCCGATGTTGTGTACGGATTGTATTGTTCGGAGTTTCACGAGCTTCCCACTTCATACAAAATTGGTGCTCTTTCCTGGATTTGCTCGGAGTTCTTGACGCTGTCCAGCATTCGGACCTACATGTCATCTCAAGTGGAGCAAGAGATGCTGATTCACCGAAACCACAGAAAGCGCGCAGCTGATCTGGATTCGCGAAGGAAGCACTCGGACAGGATGCGACGTGAAAGGGAGATGGCCTTCAGAAGAGATTGCGCTAACCAGGGGATTCATCCTAACTCGCACAATGTTTTCTCGGAAGGCATTAAGCGTCGGCATGAATTTATTGGGAAGTTTTTCGAGGATATCCAGGCAGAAAAGCTTGAAGATGAAAAAAACTTGGAGCAAGAGAAGAAGACCCAGGCAGAGGAAATGGCGAGCGAATTGAGTTCCGTTGTCATCCGCGAGGCTCCCTTGGGAAGAGACCGATACCACAACTCTTATTACATGTTCAAGCATGATACGAAGCCGCGGCTGTTTATTGAACGTGCAGATTCAGGGGATTTTGTGCTTTGCAGCAGTAAATCTCAGCTTGTGGAGATTTTGGAGTGGTTGAATCCCAAGGGCATTCGTGAGCTGGATCTGCTAACGAAGCTTCAGGAGGTAAAAGACAAACTTCTCGGTGCATTTGATGAACCCGAAGAGAAGAACGGCGAAGAGTCCGGAGCGGGCATAGTCTGGAATACCAAGAGCGGTATTGAGCTGCAAATGTTTCCACTCCCAGGCGGCGCAATCAAGAGTGAGACCATGACTATCACCGACGAAGACAAGACTATCCAGTCGCACAATATCTCTCGCAAGATGCTGCTTTGTCTGAAGCAGCACCTGGAAAACACCAACACACTGCCTAGTTCGTGGGAAGGTTCACAGACGTGGTGCAGTCGCTTGGAGGAGGCAACGGCATTCAAAGAGCAGCTTGATTTGTTTGCTGAACTGGAGAATGCCGCTGTGGCGGCGCTTAACTCGGGCGTAGAGACAATTCGACCTTCATGGCAACGGAAGCGACACGAGTGGCGTTTGGCACTGGAGGGCTCTTGCACATACGCGCAGCTTGTGTTTTTGTTACATTTGCTGCTCGAGGAGTTTATCAATGTTGAGGCCTTCATGGACCTACACATCCGCCTGGATCGACGCGAATGGCTCAAGCTGCGCCCTAAGGAGACCAGGAACTTTATTCCCGAGGCAGGAAAAGTTGTTGTATACTTTGGAGATGGTCATGCGCTAGCGTTGAAAGAAGACGAGAAGTCGAAGAAGAAACGTTTTACGCAGAAGAGCGACACTCCTGTTCGTAACGCAACGGTGATTTGTACAGTGGAAAAAGTATCGTATCACCACGGTGGAGGTGATCCGTACGCGTTAGCGGTGCTGAAACCGATTTCGGATATGGCACAGCACGAATGTGTTCGTGAGCCTGGAACTCTATTGTGTTCCCTACCTTCTCGAGAACAAAGGCTTGCTCGAGTATTTCTGCGGGTTCTGGCCAAGCTGAAAATGCTGGCTGATGCTGGACCGTTCTTGGAGCCTGTATCGGATCGCGAGTTTCCGCAATACAAGGAAATCATCTTGCATCCGATAGATATTGGGAAAATGACCCAGAAGGCTAGCAACCTAGAGTACAACAACGCAGCTGAGTTTATGGCCGACCTCCGGCTTATGCGCGACAACTGTCAGCTCTTTTGCGAAGGCCGTTTCCCTACGCTGCCGCCATTGGCTCACAACTTGGTACACGTCGCGGATGGACAAATCAAGAAATGGGCCAAGGAAATTCGTGCATGCGAAGTGAGCTCAGAGGATACACCAGTCATGACTGGCACGTCCCCCGAGAAGGACGTGGTGAAGCAAGACGAATCGGAATCGGGGAAACTGGCAACCACTGAGCTTCCAACCGATTCGATAGTGACCATCTTGCGCCTCGAGAACCGATTGCCCGAGTACATCGTGGACATTAGCCGTTATACATGGGCGGTGAACCGTACTTGGCATTGCGGAGAGAAGTTCCGTATGCTGTTCCGTAACCCGCAAGGTTGCCCGGGCGAGTACTATGGAGGTGTGACGGCAGGATCGTTACCATTTGACGTTCATGGAATGTTGCCATGGGAGTCGTTGCGTATTACATGGGATGAAGATGACGGATCGGACGACAATCGCATTAACCCCTGGTACGTACTTGAGCATGTAATGGGAACGATACAGGACTGCTTTCTAACCCGGTTTTTGATGATAACAGGGAAGCAGAGTTTCCTCGAAGCGGAAATCGGGCATAGATAGAGATAGATGTTCCCAGACCCCCGATGCCAACTTTGGTTAAAGTGCGCAAAGGTCCATCCACAAAATACGACTGTCGAGCCGAGGCAATCTTGTCGGCCTCGTGTTGCGACTGTCCCTGCATCTTACCTTGCTTCGGTTAGCGTTTTGGGGCGATTCTTCGTGCACCACGAACAATTATCCGACCTCCTCTGAACCCGTTTTTGCATGCTCTATGATTGAAGACCTCCACGCACTGTAGCCACAGACGAGGTGACCTCATTCGCCCCCTTTCCCCAAGCGCTGGTGAAGACCAATGTGGTCGTACGCGCAGCACGCGTCGAGCCAGCACAGCGCTGTGCTCGCTGGCACGGCGATGGTTGTGGCCTTGCTTGGTTGGAAGGCGCTCGTACACGCGCTACGCACACCCGAGCAAAAGGCTGCGGACGAGAGCTTTCGTCGGATCCACCGCCCTGCATCCACGCTGCCTCTGGTCGGCAACACTTTGGACGCCATGTTCTTCCAGACGGAACGCTTTGTGGATTGGATGGCAGACCAAAGCGCACTCGCTGGCGGCAAACCGTGGCTCATGAGTATTGTCGGCCAGCCCCCGACATTCGTGATCTCGTCCCCGGAGAGCTACGAGGACCTGTTCAAGAACCAACTGCACATATTCGAGCGAGGCGCGACGATGTCCTACGTGTTCAAGGACTTCTTGGGGGAAGGTATCATCGCGGTCGACGGACACAAGTGGAGCCGGCAGCGCAAGACGGCGAGTCATTTGTTCACGAACCGAATGATGCGGGAAGTCATGTCCAAGGAGGTGCGAGACAAGTGCATCAAACTGCGCGACCTTCTTGACCAGTGCGCTCAGGAAGGCAAGACCGTGAGTATGAAGTCCCTCATCTCCAAATTTACGAGCGATGTGTTCACGAAGATTGGCTTCGGTGTGGAGCTGCATGGTCTCGATGCGAGCAAGCTAGACATGGAGCAGGAGCACCCGTTTATCCAAGCCATCGACAGCATGTCACGCTTGCTGCAGCTCCGGTGTCAGCAGCCGATGTTTCTTTGGCGACTGAAGCGGTGGCTCAACTTGGCCGAGGAGCGCGAAGGCAAGGAAAATATGAAAATCATCAAGGCCATCGTCAACAACGTCATGACGCAGTCTCTAGCCAGGAAGAATACGAGGCTGGAACATGAAACGGCGGACCAGGAGGATGTCGAGAAGTTCGAGCTGAAAGAGCCGAAGACTGAGATGAAGGATCTGCTTTCGTTTTTCCTGGAGTCGGGACTGACGGACGCACAGCAGCTTCAAGACATGGCCGTCAACTTTTTCTTCGCCGGAAAGGATACGTCCTCATTCGTGCTATCGTGGTTCATCGTCATGATAAGCCGCCACCCTCAGGTGCTGCGCAAGATTCGTGACGAAATCCGCGACCAGCTTCCCGAATTGATTTCCGGCGAGATTGACGCACCATCGATGGAGCAGCTTGGCCGCCTTCCATACCTTGAGGCTGCTATGCGCGAGAACTTGCGTCTGAACACGAGTATGACCACGCGCTCGCCGAATCAAGACACGACTCTCAGCTGCGGCACGTTCATCCCCAAGAATTCTGTTGTGTATGTGTGCCACTACGCCTTAGCGCGGCTCAAGTCCACGTGGGGCGATGATGCTGCCGAGTACAACCCCGAACGCTGGCTCGAACCAGACACAGGCAAACTCCGTCAGTTCTCGCCGTATCAATTCGTCACTTTCCTCGCAGGCCCACGCCAGTGCATTGGCATGCGCTTTGCGCTGCTGGAGCTTCGGATGGTAGCTGCTGTGCTCTGCAGTCGCTTCAACATCAAGACCGTCGAGGATCCGTTCAACCTCACGTACGAGCTCTCGACAGTGTTTCCGGTCAAAGGTCGATTGATGTGCACGGTGGAGTCGGCCGTGTTAGCAGCGTCGAGCTGAAGAAGACGGACGAATTTGATCGAGTCGCAAGATAACCCGTTGACACCTTTGATTTCGTTTTCACGAATGAACCTTGTTTGGTTGCTTCACTGCACAACTGCAGCTCCCTGTTACCTCCTATCCGCTAATGTGGCGCCTACGCCACCATTATCTCTACCTAACTTACCTGCCTCTGCGTTTCCGTGAAAAGGGCGGACCTCTCTATTTCTTGCTCTGCTTCTTTTTGTTTTTCTTTTTCTTCTTGGGCGTACTTGATCCGTTCGACTTGCTGCCTATAGACCCGTTCGCAGCCAGCTCGGCTTCCTCTGCCGCTATCGATGCCGCCGCCGCCGCATCTTCGGGCTTGGCCGTGAATTCATCATCGGTGCTGTCCGCTTCGTCCGCATCGTGCGAGCCGTTGGTGCTAGGCTGGTGCGAATTCCTCTTGCCTTTTTTCTTTTTCTTGCGCTTCTTGTTGCCATCAGCCACATCGTCCTCCGGCCAAGCCACATCATCCACAAAGCCCAGCGATCGGGCAAATTCCGATCCGTGGTCAATCCCTGCCTGCTCTTCGTTCAGCATCTGCCACGAGTCCTTCTGGTAACCCGGTCGAATGGCCTGGGGCACCGTAAATCCTAGGCCGTTCACACAACACAACGTCGTCTGATCACGGAGTTCCTGCTCGAATCCACGCCATGTCGTGTGCGACTGCAAAAAGTTACGCAGGAACGCTTCGGGCGACTGCGACGCTGCCTGCAGACGGATGGCATTGCAAATCTGCAAAATGTAACCCTTGTTGCTAGTGGTGTCGCCGTCAGCACGGTAGTGCTCCACGAGCAGCGTGACCAGCTTCAGCTTCTTGACGAGCACCTCCAGAGCCTGTTGGTTGTCCGTACGCAGCGCAATAAACACGAGCTGGTAGAAAGCAGCATGGTACAGGTTGTTGTGCGAGTACTCGAAGAACCACGTGACCAGCACACGCCATACGTTGGCATCAAAGTGCTCGCTCATGAGACGCGGGTTATGCGCCACAATTTCCACCAGAGCTTCCACGAGCGTAAGACGCAGTTCCGTGAACGGCACCTTCACAACGTACGCCGTATGGCGAACAGCACCCTCGGGCAGCGGCTTTCCAGACTCCTCGTCGGGCATCTCAATGTTCTGCTGGCTCACGTACTTCTGGATCAGGTAGTGCAACAGCTCGCCAAGATGCTGCTCCACAAGACCAAAAATCTTTTCACGCAACGGACCTAACTGGTTGGGCACGAGGTTCACAATGGTAGCACCGAAAGACTGGTACGGGCTCGTCGGCGGGCCTTGCACCTTCTCCAGAGTGCTCTTCTGCAGCAGCCGGAACACACACTTCATAGCAGCAGTGCGCTGGCCTACAGTTCTCTGCGGGATCTTGGCCTTGGGGTCCTCGGGCTCCACGGCCGCACGAATCAGTCCCTCAAGCAGCTCGGGGCAATATGCCGCAGGTTGCAGCAGCAGCTGTCCGTTGTCATCCGCAGCAAGGCGGTCCAGCAGCTCCACGAAAACGTCCGCAGCTCCGATGGTGTGGGTCTCTCCGTACTCGACGCTGCACACGTGGTTGGCCAGCACCAGCAGCACCTTCCACTCGGAGAGTGCACGGAAGAACGCCCACTTCTTGGGGGGCGTCGACGAGTAGAACCGCATGACAGCGGCGCTGTGGGGTTTGCAGACCATCGTCAGGAACAGCTCAGCCACGGGGGCGTGCTCCAGGTATGGCAGCATGGCGCCCATGTATCTCTGCACCGTGTCGGCATTCTTGCCCAGCACATCGTACACGTCGTCCAGGTAGAAGCGCAGCAGGTGGTCGATGACCCGGCAGGCGTGGCGCAGGTTGCCCTTGGCGTCGCTCTGGAACACGGGGAACAGGCAGCGCGTCAGCAGCTTGCTCTTGTCCCCGAGGAACGTCAGCAGCGCGTCCGACGAGTCGTCGTTCGTCAGCAGCATCGTGGCGCGATAGGACGTCAGCAGCTCGGGCGTCACATTGTCCTGCGTCTCCTCCTCGCGGCGCGCGGCGGCGGCGTCGGCACTCGCGAGCTTCTTGGCGTCGGGGCC
>JAIKVE010000984.1:0-14554 GCA_024679115.1 Phytophthora pistaciae
TGGTTCCTCGTCCATGAGGACGAAGTGGTGCCGCCCAAGTTCAATACATATATGTCGCGCTTTTGGGGAATTCTGCAGAAGAGGGCGGTGTATCAAGTGGCGGCGTACAAGTTCTTCTCGGGCGTGTTCAACAGCTTCAACATCGTGTCCTCCAGCAACATCAAGCTCTACTGGGTCCACGCGACTCCGTTTAACGCAAGTATTATGGCCATTGTCGGGACGTTCCTGTACGCAGCGACGCTGGCTGTGATGGCACAGCGTGGACTGCACTGGAACTGGCACGTTGCTATCGCAGCAACCGTGATCTTTGGTGTTGTTACCGACGGAATAATGACCATTATGGTGACATGGAACATCAACCGTAGCCAGTGGCTATGGCTTGGCGTGCCAGTGATGGGGGACGTTCCTCACGCGATGCGCTTCATTGTCAACAACTACGTCGTGGTCGAGCTGATCGAAAGGGGATCGGAAGGCGCGTTGTTCGGACTGCTCACGACTGCCAACCACGTCGCGTCCCCCTTCGGTCGCACCATCGCATTAACGCGCGCTTCCACGTCTGGAAGGACGATATCCTCGCTGACACGTACGAGACGCGCCGAGACGTGACCATCACGATCTGGATCTGCTACGGCATGAAGATGGTGTCGCTGATGTTGTTGCCGCTGCTGCCGGATCAACGAGCCGCCATTCAAGCTCTCCGTCGCCAGGGAGGCGTGAGCAAGCGCATGGGCATGTGGATGGTGGGGATCTTGATATTTGCACTCGCTTGGCTGACGATGGTGAATATTCTGAGCATGAACCCGGCAACAAAGTGCTGGGCGATCACAGGAGGCTGCGCACCGAAGTCGCACCAGACAGCTCTTTGGTAAGACACTCAAATAGACGCCTTGAGTATGTGTGAAAGCCAGCGTAACGATCCATTTGAGTGAATAATTCTGGTACTACAACAGCAACAATCCCTAACAAGTTCTAAATCCTGGACAGCCTACTTACGACTTGGGCGCACAACCGCCCGTGATCTTCCAGCACATTGTGGTCTCGTACATGGACAGCAAGTTCACCATCGTCGCCCACACAATGGCGAATGCAAGGTACCCCACGGTGATGATGCCCATGGTTCTGCTAGATCCACCCGTGCGCTTCAGCTCTTGCGTCTCAGCCTTCTGGCGGGGCAGCAGCGGCAGGAACGCCAGTGACAGCAGCTTCATGCAGTAGCAGATCCAGATCGTGATTGTCACGTCACGACGGACCAAAGTGGTGTCAGCCTGGATGTCCTTGAGCCACACGTGGAACTGGGCGTTGACGAGCTTCGCCATCGAGCGACCGAACGGCGTCGTCAGATTTGTCGTGGCAGTCAGCAGGCCGTACAGCGCGCCTTCATGGCCAGGCTCGGCCAGCTCTACTACCACGTAAGTGGCGATCATGAAGCGGACGCCATCGGGAAGGTATTCGATCATAGGCACACCCAGCCAGAACCACTGGTTGCGCACCACATCCCAGACCGTGAACATGGTCATGAAGGAGTCAATAGACAGAGCGCCGCACATGGTGACGATAATGATCGTGCGCCAGTTCCAGTCGAGGCCGTACTTGCCCGTGAGCGCCAGAGTGATAGCGTAGAAGATCGTGCCTACAATCGTCATAAAACTGTTGTTGAACGGCGTTGCGTGGACCCAGTAGAGCTTGATGTTACTCGACGACACGATGTTGAAGCTGTTGAAGACACCGGAGAAGAACTTGTACGCCACGATCTGGTAAATCGCACGCTTCTGGAGTAGGGTCCAGAACGACGACATGTACTCGCTGAAGGAAGGCTTGTCCCTCACGCGGTCTTCACTCAGCAAGAACCACGAGACGAACACCAGCGGCGTGCAGATAACACCCGTGATCAGCATGAGCTCCTGGAAAGACAGTGAAAAGCTGAACGATCCGGCGTACTCCTCTCCATTCATCAAGAAGGCAATAACCGCCGCACCCACGGCGGTGAACGAGGTCTTGACGGCGTACACAGCAGTCTGCACGCGTCCACGCTGCTCGATGGGCTCGCGTTGAGCGTACTCAACGACCATAGCATCGGCCGCCACCTCGCACATCAAGTAACCGAACGACGCGAGCATCATGGGGACGACGTATTTGCCAGCGGAGTTCGGGGCGTCTGCGTTGATGCTGTCGATTTGGTCTTCGGTCCAGTCTTCCTCGTCGATGCTGTGCATCGCAGCATCGCCGTAGTACGGAGCAGGGATCGACATCGCCGCCATGATGAAGAGAATCGTGATGCAGAACAACCAGCCCATGACCATGTACGGACGGCGACGGTAGCCCATGATCGGGAAGCAGTCACTGATGACACCGAAGAACATCTTGTAGCACCACGGAATCTGAACCAGCACGGTTGCCGATACGACCGTCGTTCCTTCGGCGTTCAGGTATCCCTGCAGCACTGGGTAGATGACACCGGGGATGATACCGGCCAGGAAACCAACGCCACCGTATTGGGCCAGCAGTCCGATGCACTCCACGGACAGCAGTCTCAGTGGCTTTCCTTCGCGCAACGCGCCGTTCTCCATGTCGGGATTCCCCGGCTTTGCGGGCGTGTTGTGGTTGGCGTAGGTCGAGTCATCCGGGTTGCGGTGGATGCTCGAGATGGCACTGAGGCGGTCCATGCTGACGGAGTGCTTGTTCACTTCCGCCATCCTGGTGTTCCGAGCATGCGCTGAGGCGGGGAGAGAAGGATGTGACTCGGAGCAGGACAATTCAATAATGAGCCCACCAAAAGACCTCGTGGTCCCGGTGGTGAAGCCACGCGCGACTGGCTAGGTGGCCTGCCTCCTGCCATGCACGTAGCTCCGACGGCGGTCGCGCTCTCGGGTGGGGTGGGGCAACATCAATTCACGTGAAAGGGTATCCAGCGATTGTGCGGAGCAGCACCAAAAGGAAACAAGCGCTTCGTAGCCAGGTCGAAGAGCGGGAACCGTGCTTCCTGCTGCACAGACTGTGGCTGTGAGTCTGCTTGCTGCCCGCGTCACATGAAATATTTAGGCTCCAGGTTCCCCTTTCGGCCCGAAATTCAGCTTGACCACTTTGGCCTGGACGTACAATTGCACCGGCTTCGCTTGCAGCAAGATCGGTTCCCGCCGATCGGCGCCACCTGGGGATCCATTCGTTTCCACTTTCCACGGTCTCTGCAACAGATAACACAGCGCAAGATCCCCAAACAAACCCCCAGCACCACCAATTCAAAGTGAATCTCCTGATTAAACTTGAAATCTTCTGTATACATAGTACGTATTACATACAAGATAGGTAATGAAAGAACGTCAAATGTTGTGAACTTTAGTGGCAATTGCAGATTTTGATTGGCGAGGCCCACGCACATTGAAGCCGTCACCCCATCGAGTCCGTGATCTTAGTCGAGTTTGGGTGGGTGGTTGCTGTGCGAGTCCCCGTTGACGTCACCGCAACGCAACGAGCAGAGGAACAAGAGACGTCCGTCACCTTGCAAAACCACTGGCCAGCATGCCACGTCGGAGCTGCGCCTTGCTGCTGTGGGTTGTCTGCACGCGTCCGGCACGCTTCTGTGTCCGAGTGGCTTGAGAGCGGCTGTTGGCGACACTTCGCTCGCGGTTTTTGCGACGCAAAGACCCAATGTCCGGGTAGCCGCTGAGAGCCGTACAGGCGCAGAAGTGGCCACCAATGTTGCCATGCCGAGAGCTCAAGTCTTCGCCACCACTTGCATCGCGTTATACGTACACACGACAGTCACATCCGTTGGCGGAGGTTCATTTGTCAAGAGTCCACCCACGTCACAATGGGCGTACGTGAGGAGCGCAATGCGCTCTTATCCAGCCGAGGGGATTCAGGGATCATCGCGGTGGAGTATGGCTCTGTGCCCACTACACCAATCTCACCCAAGTCCTGTACAGACATCGACGACGGAGCCCTGAGAGATGGGCCGCCTCCACGTTTGCTGTCGCCCGAAGTGTTAGCTCTGCTCATGCAGTACGCCGGCATCGGCTTTGTCAATGGAGTGCTCCCCGCCGTCATCTACCCCGTGCTCCAAGGATATCTGAATGCTGAAGGAACTATCGTCGTGTCAGCGAACTTACTGGTGCAATTGCCATGGTCGTACAAGATGTTCCTGGGAATCCTGAGCGACTGCTTCCCGATCGCAGGTTTGCGTCGTCGGCCATACATGCTCATAGGGTGGCTGCTGTGTTGCTGCATGCTCTTCCTGATGGCCGTGTTTCCAGAGGCCGCTCCTTACTACGGTGATCCAAGCATGCACTTGACAAGCCCTGACGAGTGGACGGACGCTCAACGCAAGACCATTAACCCGCATGCACCTGATGCCGCGGGGAGGTATGTGATCCCCATGATGATGGCTGCATTCGGGTATCTCCTAGTAGAAGTCCCTGCTGACGCCGTCACGATCGAGTACTCACAGCGCGAGCCGACCAACACTCGTGGACACCTGCAGTCGTGGATCCACAGCATCCGCATGGGGTTCAGCGCTCTGGGTGCCCTTGTGGTGGCTGTCGCGTTCAACGGCGTCGAGTACGGCGGCTCCTTCGACTTTTCGCTCTCGTTCCCGCAGCTCATGTTCGTCATGGGCTGCCTCTGCTTGCCGCTGGGACCTGCTGCTTGGTTCCTCGTGCACGAAAACCGGGTAGAACCGCCCAAGTTCCGCTCGTATATGTCTCAGTTCTGGAAGGTCCTCCAGAAGCGAGCGGTGTACCAAGTCGCGGCGTACAAATTCTTCTCGGGCGTCTTCAACAACTTCAACATTGTGTCCTCCAGCAACATCAAGCTCTACTGGGTCCACGCGACGCCGTTTAACTCGAGTATCATGGCCATCGTTGGGACCTTCACGTACGCTGGCACACTGGCCGTGATGGCACAGCGCGGACTGCGCTGGAACTGGCACGTCGCCATTGCAGCTACCGTCATCTTCGGGGTTATCACGGACTGCATGATGACAATGCTCGTCACGTGGGACATCATCCGCAGCCAATGGTTCTGGCTCGGCGTGCCGGTGATTGGAGAAGTCCCGCACGCGGTCCGCTTCATCGTGAGCAACTACATCGTGGTGGAGCTCATCGAGCAGGGCACTGAAGGCGCACTGTACGGCTTGTTGACGGCCACCAACCACGTCGCCGCCCCGTTCGGCCGCACCACCGCCAAAATCATCAACGCGCGCTTCCACGTCTGGATGGACGACATCCTGGCAGACACGTACGAGACGCGTCGTGACGTGACGTACACCATCTTGCTCTGCTACGGCATGAAGATGGTGTCGCTCATATTCCTGCCGCTGCTCCCGAACCAAAGGGATACCACGCAGGCTCTCCGCCGGCAGGGAGGCGTGAGCAAGCGCAAGGGCTTGTGGATGGTGGTGATTCTCATGACTGCACTCGTGTGGTTCACTGTCGTGAATGTGCTGAGTATGAACCCGGCAACCGAATGCTGGGCCATCACCGGAGGTTGCGAGCCTGGCTCGGACGACCCCATCGGTCCACTTCAACCGTAGTAACAGCGCTACGATAAATCAGTCATTGAATTTATATATTCAACTGTGTCAGTGCTCTTTGAAGCTGAGCTTACAAATGTAAAGTAAAACATAGTGCTTGTGTACTGATTCAAATTAGTAGGAACAATTAATATCAGTACATGTAGCTGTTTTTATCCAATCAGGCGTCATTATTCGTGTGGCCATGCTTCGTGCTATCGCGACACTTCGACCTGCATTGACGCGCCGCGTCCACGGCTCGGCGTCGCTGCTGCAGGCATCCAACCCCCTCGACAACAAGCCCAGCTCCTCTCAAGATAATGGCGAAGGTCTGGTTCGACTGGCGAAGCTGATGGCTCAGAAGGGGCTCTGCTCTCGCCGTGAAGCCGAAGCCTACATCCAAGCTGGAGATGTCCTGGTCAACGGCGAGCGGGTGCAGGCCGACTGGCTCAAGGTTCCTGCAGACAGCGACGTCCGCCTGGACTTCCGAGCTCAGCGGCATCAGGACAAGAAGGTAACGCTGGTGCTCAACAAACCGTTGGGCTACGTGTCCTCCCAGCCGGAGCCCAACAAGACTCCGGCCGTGCGGCTGCTCACCTTTGAGAACGAGTGCCGGCAGCTGAGCCGCGTTAAACCGCGACAGAACGTGGAGCCCGTGAGTCTGTGGAAGATGGCGGTGTGTGGTCGTTTGGACGTGAACTCAACAGGTCTACTGCTCTTCACGCAAGACGGGAAGGTTGCCAAGAAGTTGCTGGACCCCAAGAGCGGCATCGAGAAGGAGTACCTTGTCCGCGTTGACCTCAATCTGGACCCGATGACGGATGCTATCCAAAAGAAGATCGAGGTGCTGCGTGCCGGTGTGACGTCTGACGAAGGAATTACGTATCGTGCCAAGTCTGTGGAGGTGCTGAACGCGAACCAACTGCGCGTGATTCTTACGGAAGGCAAGAACCGACACATTCGTCGCATGTGTGAACACGTCGGACTGCGGGTCATGGCTCTCAAACGCGTTCGGATTGGAGGGGTTAAGCTGGGATCACTACCTGTTGGGCAGTGGCGATACTTGCAGCCGAATGATAATGAAGACAGGAGCGTTTGTTGAGTGGATCTGTGTGCTAAAACGGGGAGAATGGCTCATGCGCGAGTCGGTGCGCAGAATTCAGGCGCCACCACGTGCTTACTTGAACTCATGGACACAGCAAGCATCGATCTATAGCAACCTCAACGTTAGATCGATAAATTTCGCATGAACAACGACCTCAACGTGTAGCGGACCTTGTGCTCCTTAGTGAAGCGGACACCCTCCTTCACCAGCAAAGTTCGCTTCTTCTGGATGCAAGGCGATTCTTCTCCAGTAGCGCCTAAAAATCAAAAGTGCACATTGCTCAGCAGTGACACTATTCATCGCCCACACTTCCAACTCACCTTGAAACCCGCCGATATCCAGCGAAGCCGCAACAACACGGTGGCACGGCACTTCAGGCGCAAATGGGTTTTTCTGCGTCAATAAACAGTGTGAGAACCCTCCCTACACATTTTCCGTTTAGCCTAGGATAATTGCAACTCACGCGTAGGGCCTGGCCAACACATCGCGGGCCAGAGTGAAGTGCCTCCGCCACACCACCGTAGGTGCTCACTTTGCCTGCCGGGATCTTCATAGAAAACGGGTTTAGCTGTTGTCGATCTTCAATCACAGCTTTAGACTGGACGCACCGTTGAAATGAGCTCGTACACCCGTGATTCTACCTCGCAGTAGTATTCACACAGGCTCATACATAGTCAAGTTTTCAAGACGATCCCAACGAGAAACAATGTGTGCGACGTCTCACCGAACTCAGTGATTTGCTTGCCGCGCCACAGAATGTGCTGCGTGGGCTTCGGCTTGCTCTTGGTCGTGATGCCAGGCTTGCGCTGCTGCGTCGTCTTGGCCGGCGCCTTCTTCGCCTTGCTGCTGCGAAGCGTCATCCTCGCAAATTTAATTGTGTGGAGGACTGCCCAGTCCCATGTGTTCAAGTTGGCGCCAAGCAGCCAAAGTCGCGCAGGCCGTGGCGCGAAAGTCCCCACAGAGTCAAATTGCAGCAACCAGCAACGTAAACGAAAGCCAAAGCGAATGGAACACAACCTGACGCTCCTTAGATTACCAAGCCTGGTGCTCCCCGAAGCAGGAAGTCTCTATAGCCACCGCACGCACTACAGTTCTCTGTTGAGAGCCACACCCGCCAGCACCTTCCTGCTCCTGCCCACCTCCACTGCTGGACAAGAGAAGCCTAACTCAATCTACCGTCTCTCGACCTCAATGGCGAGGCTCACCCACTTCTTCTTGGACGGGCCCGCCTTCTGCTTCTTCTCCTCGTCAGCCTCAGCCTCCGTCTCTTTCTCCTCGTCCGCAGCCGACACCACGGCGCCCGCGGCGTACTCCTCCTCGATCGCGTCGTCCACGCGCACCTTGACCGTGTGCTCGCCCAGCGTCTTGATGGGCGTGGGCAGGTCGATGCGGGCCACGCCCACGATCAGGCCGTGCTGCTTCTCCAGCATGTCCGAGATGTTCTGCGCGTTCACCTCGCTGTGCAGCTTGACGTCGGCCTTGCTGGCCGTGTGGCGCTTGAACACCACCTCGACGTTGATGAGGCGGTGGATGATGGCCTCCAGCTCGTGCTCCTTCTCCAGCTCCGACTCGTCCACCGACTCCTTGTCCACCTTGAACTTCTCGCGGTTGGCGTCCGTGGCGTACACAGCAAGCTTCTCCGGGTACAGGTAGTTACGAGCGTAGCCCGCCTTCACGGACACCTCGTCGCCGCGGAAGCCGAGCTTGGGCACGTCCTCCTTGAGCACCATGTTGACGCGGTGTCTGCCAGCCACAGATTTAGCAGTTGAACATTAGTTTTTACGGCCGTTCTACCGGTAATTTAACGCAGATTTCGAGCAGATCGAGGAGAGAAGAGAGTGCACTTACGCGAAGGAGCGAGCCAGCAGCGGCTTGACGCCCTGCGGCCGCTGCAGCACCGACACCAGCTTCGTCGTTGAGCGCGCCAGCATCTTGGAGGGCTCCCTGAGGTTATGACAATCAGGGCCACAAAAAACACCGCGTGGGTTTTGACCAATCAAAGTATAGAAATAGTTTGGTGTGTTCCACATTGAATACAGCCGTCAGTGCGAAAGATACCGCGTAAACTGCATTGCCAGCATGGCGGAGGCGACGCAGAGGCTGCGGGCGATGCGCGGCGACAACGCGCAGCTCATGGAGGCCAACCTGTCGCTGCTGATGGAGATCCGCGAGACGGACACCGAAATCGACGCGATGCGGATCAAACTGCGCACGCAGTGCGACGCGCTGGTGAAGCGCGGGATACGCGTACCCGATCATTTTACCGAGCTGCTCGCCCAAAGTCTGCAAGGCAACCAGAGGCCGACGCCTGCGACAACTGACCAACAATAGAATGTTGCGACAACTCTAAAGGCTATACCAACAACTATAAATTTTCACCTTAGTCAACGCTTGGGAGCACACCCTCCCGTGATGGTCCAGCACTTGGTGTGCGGGTTCATACTCAGCAAGTTGACTGTCGTGGACCAGGCCAATGCAAACAGCAGCACGCCGACCATGCAGAGACCCACTCGCCGGTGCACGCCCCCATGTCGCCGCAGCTCTTGCGTTTCTGCCTTCTGAGCCGGCAGTAGGGGCAAGAACACCAGAGAGAGCAACTTCATGCCGTAGCAGATCAGGATGGTGATAGTCACATCCCGGCGAGTGGTGTACGAGTCCGCCTGGATGTCGTGTTTCCAGACGTGGAACTGAGCGTTGATGAGCTTCGCAGCGGTGCGGCCGAACGGGGCGGCCACGTGTGTCGTGGTTGACAGAAGTCCGAACAGTGCGCCTTCGGAGCCGAACTCGACGAGTTCGACGATCACGTAGTTGTCGACGATGAACTGCACGGCGTGAGGGACGTATACGATGATCGGTACGCCGAGCCATAGCCACTAGCTACGATTGATGTCCCAAGTGACCAGCATCGTCATGATTGAGTCGGTGATGATGCCGAACAAGACCGTCACGGCGATCGCTACGCGCCAATTCCAGTTGAGGCCGCGCTGTGCCATAACTCCGAGGGTTCCAGTGTACACGAAAGTCCCAACGATGGCCATGATACTCGCATTGAAGGGTGTGGCATGCACCCAATAGAGCTTGATGTTGCTAAACGCCACTGGATTGAAGTTGTTGAAGACACCGGAGAGGAAATCGTACGCTGCAAGCTGGCAGACAGCGCGTTGCTGGAGAATTTGCCAAAACCGGGAGATGTAGACACCGAACTTGGGCGGCTGGACTTGTTCCTCACGGACAAAACACCACGCAGCAGGCGCAAGCGGAACACTCACGCAGCCGAGAATGAACATCATCTGCGAGAATGACAGCGAGAACTCGAAGGATCCGCCGTACTCGACTCCGTTGAAAGCCACTGCAACCACGAAGGCGCCAAGAGCGTGAAAGCTCATGCGCACGCTGTGGACACAACTCTGCAGACGCCCGCGTGTCGTCGTCGGTTCTCGCTGTGCATACTCCACGACAACAGCATCGGCTGGTACTTCAGCGAGCAGATACCCGAAAGCTGCCAGCGTCATCGGGATTACGTACTGACCCGCTGCGTCAGGCGCACTGTGGTTGATACTTTCTCGCTGAGCCTCGGTCCATTGCTCGGGGCTGATTGAGTGCATTGCTGGATCTCCATAATACGGCGCGGTGCCGGGGAAGCTTGCCATGCTGAACAACATGCAGCAGCAGAGAGCCCACCCAAGCACCATGTACGGTCGACGACGATAGCCTGCCACCGGGAAGCAGTCACTCAAGATGCCGAAGAAAACCTTGTACGACCACGGGAGATGAACCAGAACATTGGCGGGCACGACGATAGTCCCTTCAGCATTGAGATAGCCTTGTAACAACGGGTAGATCACAGCGGGCAGTACTCCGCTGACGAAGCCGATGCCAGCGTACTGTGCCAGCAGTCCCAACACCTCACTGGACAGCAATTGCGGTGGTGCACCAACGCGTAATGCACCAATTTCTAGTTGGCTAGAAGCGGAGCTGGGTGACGCAACAGGGGCTGGTTTCCACGCAGAATCGTAGTGCACTGCGTTGCTTGTGGGGTCCTCGCAGACAACAGGAAGAAGCTGTTGGCGTTCGTCGGCAACGCCCATTTGCAAATGAAAGTGCAAGTGCACCGAGCTGAAAGAGGATCGCACCACCGGATTTGCCCTTGACCAGCAGATGGCACTCAAGTCGTGAGATTCAAGCGCTTTGGATCGAGAATCTTCGTCCACCCGCACCACCGCGGGGCTTTCGTATTGGGCTGCGCCACGCGCCTTGCATTAGTGAATGAGAGGTGATGGCGAAAAGGCAAGATGGAATTGTGCTGTTATTGTAGTGCAAACTTCGATCGGGCAGGTAACTCATTACATTCTGTACACGGTTAGTAGCCCAGCACCGTCAGGAAGCTGGATACGCACGACGTGTTGAAGGAAACCTTGTTGAGTCCGTCGTCGTACTCCACACTCATATCAACCTTGCTCATGGCTTCCTTGAATTGCGTGTACTCCGTCGAGTACGGGTTGTCGCCGCGGACGCTCACCGTGACACCACCCGCGCCTAAGAACCCTGTAATGACGCCTTCAAGGGCCGGTGAGTCCTCTAACATGACCACGCGGAAACTCTGATTGCTCAGTCCTCGCGGCATTCCGAGCTCCGGTTTCTCCGAGTACGCATAGCCAAGGTAGCTGTCATTGTAGTAGACACTCATGTTCAGCGCGCCGATACCTTGCAGCCCCATGGCTGACGGATTGTTGATCGACGCGTTGACGTCCATTTCGTATACTCCGTCGCTGCAGCCCCACAAGTCAATGTGCTGCACCTCTGGGTCGAGCTCGGCGAAGTTGTTGAAACCCACCAGCGACAACGTGCGCTCGAACTCGATGTTGTTAAACGGCAGACCCCAAGCATGAGCGTCGATCTTTGCTGACATTGTAATTGGCACGGTCTCTTCCTGCATCATGGCCTCCGACATCGCCTTGAACGCCTCAGCGTCCAATATCACCATGGTCGTGTTCATAGTCAGGTTGTAGTTCTGCTCGCCGGACTTGATGTGTTGACCCACGACTCCGGCAGTGCCGAACGTCACTCCGTCGTAGATCAGCGATGCTGTCACCGGGTCCGTAGTGGCGGAAACTGGCACATCGTACTCTAGGTTGACGCTGAAGGTCACGTCGATCTCCGTGTCGCTCGGGATGCTAGTGACATCCATAAAGTTGATCTTGAGCTCCACCTTGTCCATGTAGTGCCGAATAACAGCAGGGATGACGACGAAGCACACGATGAGCAGCGCAACAACGAGGAACAGCAAAATCAGTCCGATGCACCACCGCTTCCTTTGGCTCATGCGCCACCGGAAGAACTTGACCATGGGGCGGCCATTCTTGTCCAGCGGGATGTCTTCGTCATCCTTCTTGTTCTCAGCTTCCGGCGTCGCCACGTCAAGACGCAGTGCTGTCTCGTCGTGATAGTGCGCGTCCTCCACTGCAGGTGTGCTTGCCGGTGTGTGCACCTCCTTGCCCTCGTACTGATTCGGAGTCATGGTAGGATTTTGGTTGCAGCCACTACAGCAGCTACCGGGCGAAATGAGGCGAACTTCCTCTCGGTGCGCAAAAACCGAAATGACAGCTTATCAAGACAAACAGCTTGGTGGGCGGGCAGCACAGGTGCTTTGTATCCTTGGCTCCATGGCGTCAACTGTCACAGGTGAAGAGAAGTATCCAAGCATCACCAACTTGGTGCAAACTGTGTTGATTCGTTCACGTTCATGAAACTGCGTGCTGGAAGTGGATAGCAAGCGCGACTGCCTTACTCAGATACGACGAGGTTTCGCTCACCACCGAGACGCAAACGAAACATGCCTGGGTAGTCGAGAAAGGTATGCTAACAAGCTAATTCATCGGGTTTAAGGAACATGTATTATAAGTGGTTTTGGGAAAAAAGGTTGATACCATACTTAGATAGCCTTTGGATATCCTTCAATCGGGGTGTCCGTGTTGATGTAAGTCAGTAATGCAAGACTGAAAACGCAATTCTTCGGACGATTTCCATGATGACGGCCCGTACCTTGACAGTCAAGACGTGGCATAAACCAACAAGGTGTTGTTCCTACCACGAAGGCTTGTAATGTAGCAGACTGTCAATCGATGGTGAACAGTCCGATGCATTTTATAATAAGAGCGCATCGGTCGATGACGAGGTATCCGAAAACGCTAGGAATTGGTGCTCAAAAGTCGTGAACAGCAAGGTACAGGTTGATCTACTGTAGAAACGATGATAGTCTTAAGTAAATCAGATTCCTGGACGCTCGAGGGTCAACACAGCTGACGTGAAATCGATCAACTGCTTCTGACGAGCTTTAGTCCGGCCAAACGGGTTGTCTGAAGCCCAAGCCCAGCTCTTTCGGCTTCGTGACTGCTCTGCTGGCGCAGCTGACACAGCATGTATCGATCGATTGCTCTGTCGATTTGGACGCTACACCCGGAATGGAAATGTTTCTCCACATCGCGAAAAAGCTGAAATTGGAAGTGATCGGGCACATTATTATTTGTAAATAGGGTGGGGTATATTATTTTCACGAAGGTAGGCCGGCTAGCTCAGATCTACACAACCTGAGCAGCGACGTCGCTAGTGCCAGAAGCGTCGTCGTCACTCGACGATGCCTCCTCAGCTTCACGAGCCGTTTGACGGTGCCAGGCATTGACCAGTTCAAGCTTGCGCGCAGTCTCCGCCGACATCGCGTCTTCCTCGGCGGCGTCGTGGGTCGAGATTACCACATCCTGCTCGTCCGAGTCGGAGTCGGCGGTGTCGTCACTGCTGCTCTCCAGCAAACTCTCCTTGGACAGGTCGTCCAGCTCGATGGGCTCTGCCGCGGCGGTCGGAGCCGGTGACGACTTGGCGAAGCAGTTCTTCATGTTGACCCAGTTGAGGCCGATACCGACGAACGACAGCCCGAGACCCACAGTCTGCTCCATCGAGAGCACGTGGCCGAACAGGAACACCGACAGCACGATGCTCAGCACCTTGCGGCACGTGCCGATGATAGCTGTGGTCAGCGCGCCAAACTTGCTGATGGTGAAAAAGATGAAGGCCTGGCCGAAGGCGCCCGTCAAGCTGAGCATCATGAGGTTGGGCAGCGACGGCACCACGTACTGCAGGAATACTGGCACTTCGCCGTTCACGACCATACCGGCAGCAGAGAAGAGGGCCTTGTAGATGTTGACGTAGTACATGAGGTCGAAAGCTCCGATGTGGTACGCCTCCATGAATTTATCTTCCAGCGCGCCGGTGGCGCCGTCGAAGATGAGGGACAGCACCAGCAGCGAGAAGCCCAGCACCATGTTGGGGGTGCGCTCCTGCTCAGGCAGACTGTCGTGGCTCTCGTTGTGCTGCGCGGCGCGGTGGTGCTTCTCGTGGGCCGTGCCCAGCAGGAACACTGCCACGCCGACGGACAGCACGAGCACCGACACGTACTTCTTGAAGGCGTACTTCTTGCCCAGCAGCACGCCCATGATCATGACGGGGATGGACTTGCACGACTTGCCCAAGATGCGCGTGATGTACGACACGTAGCGCAGCGCCACCATAGACGCGATGGTGGAGCCAAACGCCAGCGCGCCCACGATCACCAGGAAGCTCTGCGGCATGGTGGACGGCGGCTCTTTGCGCGCGCGGCTGAGGCCGATGGCCACCACCGAGTTGAACACGCAGAACACGAAGGTCATGGACAGCTCCCCCAGCACGCGGTGGGTCGTGATCTTCTCGAGCACCACGCCGTTGAGCGTGAAGGAGACCATGATGCCGATGCAGCAGTAGGCCAGCAGCCAGATGCTGCCCTGCTCCCTTTTGGCCGGATGCGACTGCTGCTGCGCGTGCTGCGACTGGTGAGCGTCGGCCAGTCCGCTGCTGCGCATGTCCACGACCGTCACCGGCAGGCGCTTGGGCTCCTGCACCGACGGCGCGGTGGC
>JAIKVE010000985.1:0-14553 GCA_024679115.1 Phytophthora pistaciae
AGCAGCTGCAGCACGTCGCCGCGCGCCACCACGAACTCCTGCGCCTGAGGGGCCGAGAAGTTGCCGTACACGGCCGCGTGCACGCCCGTGGGCGGCTGCAGCGTCAGGTTCAGCAGGTGCATCGAGTCCGCTCCTCACTGCGTGCGTATGGGTCGAATGGCCGGGGATTTTGGGACTGACGGAGGGGAGTGGTGTGGTGCACACCAATATGTACGATGAATATACTTAGCGCCGTGCGTACAGTACAGGAAAAAGGCAACTTCAACTACAGTGTTGCGACACACGTTGAAGCTTTTGAGTGATGCGCATTGTCAACCAGAGGCTAACGCAGCCGTTAGGCCTCGTCGCTTTGACCTAAAGGTGCAGGAGCGTGTTGCAGCGTCAGAATTACTTTGACGATGCCGCGCGAAAGTCGAAAGAGGAAGGCGGTGTCGGCGGAGGGGGAGGGGAAGGCGGAGGCCGCCACGGACTCGACGGCGTTCTGCCGAGGCGTGTTGCGCAATGAGGCGCGACTCAAGGCGCGGATCTCGGACTTGGAGGAGGAGGTCGCAAGCCTGCGGCAAGGACCTAGCGACCCGGACGCCGTAATAAACAAGCTGCTGGAAAGCCTCCACCACTCTGGAGACGTTGGCATCCTCCGCAGGGCTCTCCAGCCGAATGCCCGGCGTCCACGAGGCAAGGTCCGGACGCTGGTTCTACACGACCAAGCACCAGAATTGCCGACGGCAATGGCGGCGAAAGAGGAGAAGCGAGAGATTCAAGCCCGAGCTATCACGCGGTCGCCCAGGAAGAGAGCGGGCAGCGCTTACAGCAGCGCGGTGTCGGAAGCAGGCGAGGAGTCGGCAGGTGACGCTGCGGGCGATGAGAAGACAGAGACGGCGTCGATCAAAAGCAAGAAGTAGGAGAGGAGATGCATTTATTTGTGTGAGAGGATTATTGAACTGGAGTAAATAGTTGGAATGTGCTGCCATCCCCCGGGTTATCCTACCGTTGGGCACTAGCATCGTCGCCCGCGTCCCAGTTTTGCTTCTACTCGTTGGCTGTTGCGTTCACTTTGCCTTTTCCACTGGAGCGGGTGGGTCTCGACCGGAAGAAGGTGGAGCCTGGGCCTGAAGATGAATTCACGTTATTGGTGAAGGGGATAATGGGGCACTCGGAGCAGTTTCAGCGCCAGGCTGCTAGATTGTTCGCAATCACGGAAGAGCTGCTCAAGGAAAACGAGCAATTGCGGGGGATGATAAAGGAGCAGTGCGCAGCGGGGAAGAGCTCTTGAAAGTGCTAGCAGAGCTCATTCCAGACGCGACTCTCGATCACGTCGCTGAACGCACGGCTGGCGGCAATGACAATGGCCCGTAATCTGCGGAGTCGAGTCGAACGACGTGACCCAGTAAGCCGGGTCGAAAGGTGAAAATCATCGACGCGCTTGCACTAAGTAAGTGCGTGGGTGTTCGTGGACGGTTTGCTTCGGTGCTTCGGAGCTTCGCATGAGGATCGTTGTGGTATCAACAGTTTGGGCAAAGTGATGCAATAAAGACCTCATGCTCCCTCTATTCAAGCCTAGTTTTCTTAGTCGATTGCGCGTAAAGATGTATCTTAATTTTTGAAAGTGCTGGTGTTGAAGTAGCTTCAAAGTGACAACTTTAAGGGCACTTAAGCGAGCAATTTCTGCCATTCCTGCAAACCTACAACGGTCGAACAAAGCTACGTACAGCCTCTGCCTCGGCTGCCATCAAAGAGTTGCTCGGAAGTTGGGGTTGTAAGGTGTATGGTCACTTCCACTGCGATAGACACTGACAGCATGTCGCTTCACCTCACTCATTGTCGTGGTGTTCCTTTGTTCCCCTTTCATTGCAGAATTCGCCATGGAGGCCCGCAAGGATCGTAAGCGCAAAGCGGCGGAGATCGCCGAGTCTCCTGAGGTCGTGCAGGCGGCGATCACTCAGCTCTCGTTGGCACTCACCGAGAACGAAGCGAAGTCGAGGGGAGAGATCCGCGCTCTGCGTGAAGAGCTCAGTGGTCTGAACAAGCAACTGGCGGACAAGAGCGAGGAGCGTGAGAGGTTGAAGCAAGACGCGGCCTTCCTGCACGCAGACGCGGTGATCGACCGCGCGCGCTTGACGCTCTGGCACAACGGTGACCTCAGTCTCCTGCGTAAGGTCATTGACCCGAGGACTCGAGCGCTGCGCAACACTGAAGCACGGGGCGATCGCACTCTCTACCTGTGTGAGTCTGCGCCGAAGAAGGCCAACGGTAAGGCTCCGTTGAGCAGCTTCCGGTCCTCCGACGTCTCCCCGAAGCACGAGAGCGACGAAGCTAGTACTCCAGCTCGAACGCCGACGGAGTTGGCCCCCAACACCAACACGAACCAAGACGATGCGCCAGCTGAAGAAGAGGAGGACGACGACTACGTCCGCATCCCAGAGCCGACGGACAAGGAAGACTCGGCTACGATCATCCCAGTGCCCGCTGGCAAGGAAGTGTCGGCAAATATGACGCCGGAGCAAGAGAATCCGGCCCTGGACGACCAGGAAACTTCGGCGTCTGTGCAGAAGCTCGCGCACTTTGACAAGAACTTGGAAGCGACGGAGCAGGAGGTGGCAGAGTCCATGCTCATGAACTGCGGCGCGTGAAGTACTGGCACCAGCAGCGTAGGCAGATCGAGAGTCTCAATTTTGACTTAGGCACTTTTTAACGTTCTCAATGTGATGCAGTTTCCTCTCCTTCGTGTCCATTTTGTAAGTCGTTGAATGCCGTCATGGTCGATCAAGGTGAAGAATGCTCAAGCTCTTGCAGTCAAAGTCCTGCAGATGAAAATCGATACCTTCATTTATCGAGAAGATTACTTTTCCAACCCGTAAATCGACACTACAGCAAGGCAAGTTGTTGCTGTACGTCCTGCAGCTCGGGTCAGATGGAGGCTCACGTGTCCGGCAGATTGAGGTTTGCAGGTTTGGCTTGGGAACGTAACGCAAAAGTGCCGTTTTATCTTCAGCAGTTGATGCTTGATAGGTGTGCCTGCACGTGCTCCTATGCAAAACTGACCACGCACGCTATTGTTGGGGCATGGCGCTCAACGTTATTCATTTCCCATCGTGCTGTAGAGTACAAGAAGCAGGTTGTGACGAAGACTCTGGCCAGCCAAGATGGGGAACTCGCCGCTCTCTCGCGAGTTTTCGGGTCGTCGACTGTCGTCCGAGGAACGCGAGGCCATGAAGCGGTTTGGCGACGAGGAGATGCGGCTGCTACGAGAGACCTTCAAGGGCCTAGCCAACGGCAAAGACGGCGTCAGCGTGGACAAGGAGACTTTCCTCAAGTGCTTCCCCATGCGAGGGCTGCTGGGCGAGCGGTTGTTTGAGGTGATCGACAAGGACGGCTCCGGTACGATTCACTACAACGAGTTCGTCTACGGCCTGGCCATTCTGTTCCGCGGGTCCCGGAAGGAGAAGCTCAAGTTCGTCTTCGACCTCTACGACCTCAGCGAGTGAGTTGCAGCTCTCATTGAGGCATTATCTCTCCTCGCTAACTGTGGCCGCACTATTTTTCTTTGATCTAGGTCTGGCTCCATTTCTCGGCACGAGCTCCTGACCATGCTGCACCAGTTTCCTGAATCTGCGTTGGAGCTTATTAAGCCGAAGACGCAACACGAAGAAGCCAATAACTCCCCAGAAACGTCTAGCCCGAGCAAGCTGGTGCGTACTCAAAGCTCTGTGAAGAGGACTACCGCCTAATCTAAGCATTTATTATGTTTGTGGATAGATGGATGAGGTTGAGACGCTAGTGGACCTGGCATTTCCGACTCCGTGCCCACCCAACACGAGACTCACGTTTGAGCAGTTCTGCCACTGGTGTGAGAACACGCCTGGCGTCACGAACGTACGTATCCGTGGCTACTTCTTCAACAGATGCACACTTACGAACATTGAGGTGTTTGATTTCTTGCAGTTTTTGATGAGCGTGTTGCCCGTCGGGGACCAAACCATGTCGAATGGCAGCGGCAGCCTGAGTCCTCGCGGCAACGGAGCTCCTGTTGCTCCAGTTGAAGGGTAGGTTTCCCTTGTTGGTACAAAGTTGAAGTGAGCAGAATCTAACAGCTTCTTACGACGCATTGTAGATCCAGCATAGCTCCAGGCAGTCCCTGCCCTGGAGAGCAAGGCGAGATGCGCAAGAAGAGAAATTCGTTCGCAAGTCTGCACATCAAGTAAGTGAAAAATGGCATTTGTGTTGAATGAATGAGAAAATTTGGCTGACTTGGTGAACACGTATCTCAATGCAGTCGTCCAGCTTCAAAGGCAGCCGAGGGGGGCAGCAAGAAGGAGCTGGAGAAGACTCGGAATCTGCTTCAAGAAGCTAAACACGCTTGCAACGTTGAGAGCGTGACGTCCAAGATCCAGGTGGCTCTGGCCGAAGTGGATCGGTTGCTTTCACTGCCAGCAGGAACTGCAGCTACAACCACATCCGTGTCACGATGCGGCTCCTTCACCAGTTCTGGCGGGAGCCCAACACCTTCGCAAGCGCTGGACGAGATCCCCGGCGCTGTTCTGGTGGAGGACTCGTGCAGTGTCTCCGGAGACCTGTGGAAGCGAGGCTTGCGTCTACGGAAGATGATCAAGCGCCACTACGTGCTGCAAGGCAACTTCCTCTACTATTACGCGTACGTTCATGCTGCTCCCTACTCCCTGAACCCCTAAAACTGACGCACACCATGCCCATTTATTGATGCAGCTCCCCAGATGACACGGCACCTCGTGGTGTGACGTTCCTAAGTGACTGCTACGTGGAAGTACAGCCAGCCCAGAACGAGATCGTCGAGAAGGGCGTGCACTACTTCGGCATCGACATCGTTCCAGAACCCGGTAGCTCTCGTGAGAAGCGCACAGTGTTCGCTCGTTCTCTTGACGCCCAGAAGCGTTGGGCTGCAGCTCTGCGTCAAGCCACCGACAAAATCGCAATCGAGGAAGTGTACGACGTCGGCGCTCAACTCGGCCGTGGACGCTTCTCGAAAGTCTGCGAGGCTACGCACAAAACGACTGGAGTCAAGTCAGCGGTCAAAATCATCGACAAGAGCAAGCTGCAGCCCACAGAGAAGGAGCTTCTGCGTACGGAGATCGCCATCTTGAAGCTCGTGCGCCACCCGAACATCATCCGCCTCTACGACGTGTACGAGGACCGCCAGTACATTTTCATCGTCACGGAGCTAGTCTCCGGCGGTGAACTGTTCAATCGGATCGTGGGCCGAGCGAGGTACACGGAAGCCGAGGCTCGGCTCGTCATGCGTCCGCTGCTCGAGAGCGTGAACTACTTGCATCGATTGGGCATCGTGCACCGCGATCTCAAGCCCGAGAATATTCTGTGCGGTGAAGCGCTCACGGACCTCAAGATCGCGGACTTTGGTCTCTCTAAGCTTGTCCACCCCGAAGAGCTGATGAAAATGCCATGCGGAACGCTGAACTACGTGGCTCCAGAGGTGCTGGCACTTGTTGGTTATGGCCGTGAAGCGGATATTTGGTCCCTTGGAGTCATTATGTACCTGTTGCTGCGAGGAGAGCTTCCGTTCTACGGTAAAGCGAAGAGCGAAGTCATCCAGAAGACTCTGCACGCTGAAGTCAACCTCGAGACGGACTCAGCCTGGCGTAATGTCTCCCCCGCAGGGAAAGCGTTGCTAAGAGGCTTGCTTACCAAAGACCCAGCGCGTCGACTTACAGCTCAGGATGCTTTACTTCACGAGTGGTTCTCGGTCAAGTCCCCGCGCCCGTCGATAAACAGCGCAACGGGTGGAGGTCTGGTGGCGACACCACCGAAGGACAGACATTAGTCTCCAAACCGCAAGCTTAGCTATCGTTTTCGCTTTGATTTATTAGGGAAAAAATACCACTACACGATGCTTGCTCGCTTGGTTGTGACTCTGTTAACGACTGTGTTTGCTCGTTGCAAGCGCGCAAGATGCACTTCAAGTGCATGAGCTTGGGCTGTCGCAGAACATTTCGCCTGCAGATCAGCCAGTGCAGCGGCTCGTAGTGCGGTTTGTTCACTAGTGGATAAAATGGAGTTCCTTCGAGTGATGTCGAGGTTTGCGTTAGTAAGCGACTTCGATCGGGTAAAAGTCCCCGTATTGTGAGCTACGAGGCGGCGATGGCGAGGTGATAGAACCGCTGGAAGCGATGTCAAAGGTTCGTGATCGTCAGGGCTAGCGCTTGAAGAGGTTGCCACGGTCTTCAAAGATGCAGAATGAGGACGATTGAGTGTCGGCTTTTGTGGTGATAGTGCAATGGCTTCTGGGCTTGTTGGAGTGGCTTGTGTAGGTTTAACTGTCGCTGAAGATCGTGCTAGATCGAGCTGCCATCGTTCATGGAGCAATAGAACACTCCAGAGAGGACCTGATGTTGTTCGGTGGCGTCCACAATACTTGCAGTAAGTTCCACATGGCTCAATGACCCCACAGTTCGTGCACCTGAACCGTTCACGTATTTTGCGAAGCACTTTACTGAACCATGCGCGAGTCAAACGACCTCTCGCATATCGTTGAATTACAGTAGCTGCTGCATTGCGTTGACGGCGTCTAGTCTCTTCAAGTCGCTCCTGCTTGAGTCTAGCGCAGAGTTTTCTGGCCGAGTGACCTCGAAACACGCGCTGCAGAAGCAGGCTACTGGTCCTGTAGCGTACAAATCTTGCTGCGCTCTGTCGAGATCGATAAACTCGCTGTAGTTTTCTAGCAGCTTCATCTGCCAGCTTCAACTTCTGAACTCGAGCTTGCCAGGAAAAATGAGCGAGACGCAGCGCAGCCATTCGAAAAGTATTGCTCAGTATCACCAAACCATCACGACAGCACCTGCGTCGATGGAGTTCAGCCTTTGCTCTGTGTCGAAGTTTGCACATTCGATAAAAATCCGCAATCGCTTGTGCGCTGCTGCATCGATGAGCTTCCCGCTGCCTCTCAACTTCTCGAGCGGCAACTCGCGCCTCCACGCGCTTCCGCAGCATCCACCGGCGTACCCAGCCCAACAGCTTTGCGTGAGCTCGTTCAAGCTGCAGTTCTTGCTTTACGCGGCGATTTCTAACACAAAGCGCGAGCCACTCGTGGACCAACTTCCGCTGCCGGTCTTCTTCTAGCTGCTTTTGCTGGCGACGAACGGCAGCGAAGCGCTGCACCTCCTCCATTTGACGCTTTCGAGCGATACAGTGCTGCAAAAGGACGATCAATTGCGTCTCCCCCTCCGCAACTTCGCTCAAATACTTCCCAATTGCTTGTCGTTTGACGTATCGCCTGTAACTCTCCCGAATCACGCTCGATGCAGCAAGACGAAGCTCCCTCCGCAGCCGCTGCACCTCTTGAACCCGCAGCGATTCTTGGCGACGCAAAAGCCACACCTGCACTTGACGCTGCAGTAATAAAGCCGCCAACTCCTTCTCCCGTTCCACACGAGCATCCTTACTCACTCGGACGTTGATTTTCTCCTCTTGACACTCGTCATGGTTGTTGCTCCGCACTACGTCATTCTGTGGCTGTAAACTTGCACTCGGATCCCGCTTCTTCGGCGATACCTTGCCACTAAGTGACACTGCCGGAGATCCAACTGAGCTGGTCGACGTCGCTACTGTAGAGCCGAAGACACTCGCCGGAGACCAGTCGGCGTACTTGGACATCAGTCGTAGGAAGCTGAAATGGCTACACTACTTACTCCAAGCAGAAAATAGCAGTCGATCGCTGATTGGCTGTCAACTTCAACTTCGTAACGGTTACAGTGTGCGTGGGCCTCACTCCGGAGCCATGAGCAGAATGGCGCTGCCTCCTCCTCCTCGTGGTCACTGGGACGTGACGTACCTGGCGGCCAAGTACCCGTGGCTTCGAGTGGACCAGCAAGCGCTGGAAGAGTTCCGGTCGCCTTTTCGGTGGGTGTCCGACGTCTCGCCCCGCTCCCCAGCAGTTCACTCAAGTGATGACGCGAATGAGGATCAATCGAGAGCTAAGCTGCAGCGTACGAGGAAAAGAGGGACACGAGCAAGCAGCAGAGAAGAAGGAACTATACGACCCAAGCGCGGCCAACGCAAGCGAAAGAAGAAGTCGAGGGCAAAGCTCAGCTCCATCCTTCGGAATCATGAAAAGATCTTATCGAACGCCAGTAGTGGCGACGAATTGAAGATGAATAACAGTCCAAGCAGTGAGGAGACAATGGTGTCACCACTTAACATCGCTACTAGACCGGGGCCAATATTGATGCCACTTGTGTCAATGCCAGCACCAATGATAAAGTCAGAGCAAGATCGACTTGAGGACTCGGAAGCTATACTGGCAAATTTACAGCAAGACCACGAACTGCTCGTCCAGCTTCGCAAACAAACGAGGAAGCCTAGAAAGCGCAAGAAGCCGACGAATCTCCTGGCTTTCAGCTTTCCGGTTATTGCGCCAAAGCCTTCGGTATCCGCCTCGCGAGGGACAAAGCTGGACTTGATGAAGAATCATGCAGTCTCGACTCCCAGGACGTTGATGGATAAATATTCCCAGCAAATGAAGGAACTTGCCGACGAAGAGCAGCGGCTGGAGGAGAACGTCATGGCCCGCATTGCAGAGCAGAAGGCCCGTCTACCGTTGACTTTCCTCTTTGAACGCAATCTGATGCGTCGTTCAGACGCCCAGCAAGATGGTTTACGTGTAGTGACTGCGATTTTCGCGAAGCTACAGCATCGAATGCTCTTCAACAGCTACACCCGCTGGAAAGAATTTGTCGAGGACGCTCGACGCGAAGGCAGGAAGCGTGAAGCTCTTCTTCTCGCCCAGCAGCGAGCTGTAGCTCTCCTCGAACGCGTTTCTAGCGATGGGTACGTCGGGACTCTGGCTCAAGGTTTCCAGCGTTGGAGAACTGTAGTGGGAGCCATAGTGGAGCAGGAGCGACATCAAGCAGCTCGAGTCATCCAGAACGCGGTCCGAGCGCGACGGTCAAGACTACACCTTGAAGCGCTCCGCCAAGCTGCCCAAGCCTTAGATCGCCGTCGAAACCAAGCTATCCAGTCCCTGTTGCGGTTCGAGCGCTACGGTACAAACATGAGGTGGAGCACTCTCCGCATTGGCTTTGACTTCGCCAAACAGAACCGTGCGGCCCGAAACATACAGCTATTCCTACGGCGAGTAGCGCTTCGACGACGAATAACGCGTCGTGTACGGTGTCGGGAGGGGGCTGTCCGGATTCAAACGCAGTGGAGGGCGTACGTCGCTCGACAGCAAGTTGCACACCTTCGCGCTGAGCGGGCGATCCGCTTAGCCTTCGAAAACAAGGCTGCGATTCAGATGCAGCGCGCTGGAAGAGGATTTCTCGCTAGAAGCGAAGCGTATCGACGGAGATTATGGTATGCCAAGGCGAAGAAGACAGCGCTCCTTCTCCAGCGGTGGTTGAGACACCAGTGGTTTCTAGCCACACTCCACGCAAAGTTTCGCGAGCGCAAGCGACTAATTGAAGAAGCTCGTGCTCGTGCTGCCGCGGAGGAATTAGCACGAATCCATTGGAAAGCTGCCATCGCAGTGCAGTGTGTGCTGCGGGGGTTGATAGCTCGCAAGATTTACGCGTTCAAGCTGAGAGCCCATCAGATGGAACAAGCTGCCATTTATCTGCAGCGATTTTACCGTCGACGACGCGGATTGTACGCGCTTGGACTACGCTTTGCTGAGCGTCGAGAGCGCATTGCTCAGTGTCGTCTGCAGGCTGCGATTGTGCTCCAATGTGCTTATCGGTGCTTCTGTGCGAGACGCAAAAGACTTCTTCTCGCCACAGAGAAGGAGAGCCGAAGGCGAGCAGCCACTGCTATTCAACGACATATTCGCGGGAAGATAGCGAGGATTCGTTACCGATCAGCTCGACATGCGATTCTGGTCATTCAATGCAGCATTCGCTGTGCTCTAGCACGACGTCGGCGTAGCCGGCGATACGAAGCAATCCTGAAGCTTCAACGGTGGATAAAGGGCGTGTACTCCTGTCGAGCAGCTAGAAAAGTGCTGAATAGGCTGCGAGTCGAAGCCAAGCGGCGAGAAGCTGCAGTGATTCTCATCCAAAAGCTTGTGCGCCAGCACGAAGCTCAAACAACCGCTCGGTTGTTCCGTGAGGCGCTCAACATCGTAAAAGCTGAGCAACGGCGATACTTCGGCTCTGAAAGTGGCGGAGTTCAGGGCGGAGTAGGCTGGGTGACACACCAGGCGTCTTCAGAGCTACTGACGTACGTGACGCAGCGATTTCTAGAAGATAGCTCGTGCTTTACGACGAAGGAGTTGCGGTGGCTGCGTATTCAGGTGCAGGCGGGGCATGAACGCTTGGCTCGCGAAGATCACGCTGCCGTGTATCTCCAGCGTCGATACAGAGGATACGCCACGCGTATGGCCTACTGGGTGCACCGAATGCAACTGGACGAGCTCCGTCGGCTTAAGGAGAAGAAGGCGATCATTATTCAGAGTTATGCTCGACGGTGGCTAGCCAAACGCTACGTTCGACGCCTGCGAGAGCAGCGGAGACTGGCGGAGCTAAAGGAAGCCTACATCCGCGAGAGGAAGCGGAAAGAGGAGGAGAGGCTCTGGAAAGAAAACTACGATCGAGAGCAGATGGAGCTGTGTGTCAAGAGAGCTCAAGAAGCCGCCAACCAGCTCCGTGAAGCGCGACGAGAAGCTGATCTGGCCCGAGTCAAGGCTGAAGCTGCTGAATACCGAGCCAAAGAACTTGCTGCAGAGCGGGAAATCGAGTCGTTGTTGAAGACTCCTGTGAAGAAGACTGGTGATAAGAGCGACGAAGAGAAGGATGAAGACGAAGACGCAGACGAGAAAGATCCGTGGATGCAGCTAAGTGACGACTACGGGAATGTTTACTACTACAACGAGAGCACGGGAGAAAGCAGTTGGGACCCACCCCCTCCTCGCAAGAAGAATGTGAAAGCCTCACCAGAGGATGAAGAAGCAAAGGAAGCTGACCCCGAAGACGAGAAAGTACAACAAGAAGAAGAGAAACCAAAGGAGATCGACCCACTCGAGGAAGTTTTACGGGAGGGAAAGTGTATCAAGTGTCAACAAGTTCAATCGACTAAACGTTGTTTGGACTGTGAAGACACCAAACGAGCTTACTACTGTACAGCATGCTTCAAACAACACACATCGAGTTCAACTGAAGAGAACTCGCCCATCAAACACGATTTCGAGGTGGTTCCAGAGGCCACAGTCGTTCCTGCTCGCTGCGAGTCTGGGGTGGAATGTGTCACCGACGAAGATAATCCTCCTACAAACTCTAACAACCAAGAACCAGCTGAGAAGGGTCTCGCGGCCTACTACTGCTACGAGTGTACTCCCCCGCCACGGCTCGATTCCAGTTCTGAATCGACAAATACACTGACTGGCGCTGTGGCTGGTGACAGTGAGCCAACCCCTTCTGGCTGCTTCTATTGCGAGTTGTGCTTCGCTCGCGACCACGAGACGGCAAAGAAGCTCCGTCATGTGGAAAAAGCGCTACGATTCCGTCGCGGAGCTCCGCTCTGTTGCGACTGTGGTCACTCTCTCGCTGTTCGGCAGTGTGATCCGTGTGGAGGCGACAAGTTCTGCGAGGCGTGCTTCATCTCGACGCACACAGCCAGCAAACGACGGAGTATGAAGCACATTTGGACGGATCTAGACGTCCTACGCGACCTCCTCGAGCATGAAACAGACACTTACTGCGTCGAGTGCGACGTCCGTGCGAGCTCCAGGCTGTGCAATCTCTGCGGCGACGGCTTCTGCGACGGATGCTTCGAGAAAACCCACGCAAAAGGAGCCAAGCGCCGCCACACGTGGCTGCCGTGGTCTGTGGCAGCGCAGCATGGCGACTGGATCGAGATCAAGGACGACAAGGCCACCATCTACTTCAACGTCGAGACGAAGGAGTCGACGAACGAGAAGCCAACCGTGCTGCTATCAGGCGAAGAGCGACATCGCCTCCAACTGGCAGAGCGCGAGCAGCTTCAGCGCAGTCGGCAGGTCGAGCTCGAGAGTGAAGTGGTGAAGCTCAAGGAGCAGCTTCGAGAGCTCCAGGCCCAAGACCGGCCTGGAAGTCGGGCTCGAACGCCAGGTGGGGGCGTCGATACCAACCACAGCAAGACCAAGACAAAGCCGGCCAAGCGTGGCGTACTCAGCAGACTGTTCGGTCGGAAGCCCCCACAACGAGATCTCACCCCGGAGGAGCGACAACGGATCGCTGAAGAGCTCGCCAATCGGGTACGCGCTGAGAAGCAGCCCGTGAGTTCTCCCGTCTTCCAGCAGGCAATGGTGCACGAGCTCGCAGCACTCGCAGTGGCGCCACCGCAACTCAACAAGCCGAAATAGCAGAGTATTTTAGGGAGTCAGGGGTGAAAGAGTGCCTTGTAGTTGTTGCAGCTTCCCATGGAGACTTGAGTTCTAGGTTTGCCACGAGATCAGTGACAGGAGGAGAGGAGCGTCGGACGATGCCAAGATGACTTCGGAGGTGCCAATTCCTGGTCAAGAGTCTCGAGTGCATGATGACAGCGAGAGTGACCAGAGCCGCGCGTCTTCCCTTGAGCAGCAGGACAGAGCAGTCACCCCAATTGAACCCCACGAGTCCGAAGTGGCAACGACCATCGAAAGTCACCGATCATGGAGTTTGGATGATATCGAGGGGCTTGTACTGGAATTAGTGGACGATATCGCGATTGGAAGTGCGGGGAAGTCCATGCAGAACGTCATCAGCGCTCGGTTGTTCACGTACGTGGCTGCTTGGAGCTCGACGATTCTCCAAGAGGTTTTAGTATCGGCGATATCCCCAACTGGAGATGTGGGCGTGGATTCCAATAATGCCAGCGACTTGAACGACCCGAGAATTCTTCTAGGGCGAGGTAATATACCACTAGAGCCGCTTGATCCACCCAAGAGCAGCCCGATCGATGACACATACCAACGGAGACTGATACCAATCAAAACTCCAAGGCGCGAGCACTACGACAACGAGTCCCTCCATCATGCAGTGAAGGCGGCGACCCGATCACGTACTCATCCAGCGTCAGTCACGTCGTCTCGGTTAACGCAGAAGAGCAAAATGCGGAAAAAGCAGCACGGCGCGTCGACCGCCCAGATAGAAGTGACTGGACCTCAACCAGGAGTTCCCTACAGCACCGAAGTTCACGATAACCATAGCGGACACTCGTCAAGCAGGCAGCATCTCGTGTCTCCAAGGAAAAACGTAGCGGCTCACCATGTTGTGGCAACAAATACCACGATCGGTTCAACAGATCCAGCTCACGACGGTACTCCGCCTCCGTGGGACCTTCACTTCAACAGCGCTAACGCTGCCACGGGGCTGCAGCTCAACATTGACACTGAGACTCTTCGACAGGACAACGGCGTTGGCAGTTCCCGAACTCGTCGCTCGCCACCTCCACTACCACATTCTCCATCCTCAATTACATCGGCCAGACGGAGGCCACACCCTCCAGGATCAGCTCACAGTGCGCAGCCAGCTAAAGTCCTGCGCTTCGGCGAGCGGGAGGAGGAAGTGAAGGTGGAGTACGCAGTGCAGAAATCTCCTCCACAGCGGTACAGTGTAAGCGCGAAAGGGGTCCTTCCGGATATTAGCAGCGGGAGAATCACATCTCCTCCACAGCGGTACAGTGTAAGCGCGAAAGGGGTCCTTCCGGATATTAGCAGCGGGAGAATCACACCCCGCCCAAGTCTGCCGTTCCCGGCGTTTGGAGCATTTGGTAGTGCGAACAGCATCAGGGGCGACAACGAGAAGGAGTCGCTCTTCGATGAAGACCCCTTAGAACAGCACTTCCACGCCATGCCATTGTCACCGGGGGTGAAAGTTCGAGCGGGGGACGAATCAAACGAAGGACCGGAGCTGCCTCTTTTCGCATCACGAATGCGTCGATCCACGTTCGCGGTAAGTCCCTCAGCAGATAGAGATAATCCGTGTATGAGAGCTAACAGTGTGATTCTCTCTAGCGTATGGATACTTGTACACTTCCAGCACCAAACCCGGATCCGCTTTCGACGCGTACTTCAATTCCCACTAACCAGCACCTTGTTCAGCCTCAGGAAGGAACGTTCATCACTGAAGCTGCTTGGGACTTGGCATCTAGGAACTCGGTAGACGGTCAGGTAGTTGGAAACGGTCGTAGCCATCACCTCGTGCCGGACTGCTGGGGTGGGGAGAAGTCCGAAGACTTGTCTTCCGCCGAGCCGACAGCTTCGTGCTCGTGCAGCTCGTCGACTTCATTGGTACGGAACGGGAGCGATTCCAACTTGGATACATGGATACATGGATGGCTTTGCTCACTCGCCGGCGTACTGCAGACACTCTTCCGCAGGCAGAGCAAGGTTCAGCGTCCATGTCGGTCATGCAAAGCCGAGCCCACTCGAACGGAAGCGATGAACTTCACAAGCGTTATCAAACAGCGCGCGTTCCACTTGAAGCCACCATGCTTACCCACGTCATCGTCTCCATCCAAGCGAGCACCAGGTGCTTCACCACGGCGAATAACGAGCGCTCCTGCTTCTTCTCGTACGTCATATTCCATTCAACTTGGGCAATTTGTAGGGTGGAA
>JAIKVE010000986.1:0-14523 GCA_024679115.1 Phytophthora pistaciae
CGCGCAACATTGGTTCTTGAATTATTGTGGGCTCTTCAGAATGGAGCTTCTTTTATTCTAATGATTTATTTAACCATCATGGTAGGCAAATTGTCTGGCAATTTGTCCATCTGAAAGTTATTGAGTGTGTACATTCGTCTGTGCAGCCATTCAAGGCATCATAATTTTTATTCATGAAATTTGGCAAACCAAAGGATTATTTTTCTCTGCATGACCTGAAATGCAGTAAAACCTACTGTCATATTTTGGAGGTTCACAGGTTTTAAAAACTAATATAAAGTCTAATAGTTAAACAGCCCTGGATGCCTCACATTTGAGCCAAGGAGAAGAGATCGAATTATTATGTTAGAACAGCTCTGGACGGACTTCCTGGTGGCAAGATAATGACAAAAGGTATCCGGATCCGTTGAACCGACAGTAATTCCACAAATACTTGGAGTTGACGAACCAGCTACCGTACATGTAGATCCCATTGGCTTGAAGAACGACGAGAAGGGAGTGAATGCATTAGTTTTGGCTTAAAAAACGTCTTCAATGGTGTTAAGCGGTAGCTGCGCTTTCTCTGTGCTGTCATCCCGGAGACCAGTCGGTTGTATCTTTTGCCTCGCAGGGAGTAGTTGGTTTCTTATCGTGCTGCTGCACGTTGCAGTAAGCATTCTCCCCGAGGATGAGGATGTGGTCAGTGTCAACGGTACGAGCTACGTTAAAGTGGCGCAAGATTGCATGATTTTGCAGCTATGTGTGGTGCAGACGCTGTCATGATGCGCGTGTTGCTAGGAGGAGAATCGGCGAGCATGAGGGGGCGCCAAAGCAGTGAAGGCAGTCCGGAATAGGAGCTGGAGAGCTTAAGCCGGCAGAGCTACACCGTTCACCCTAATTAGTCGTGTGACCTGAATAGTCGTGCACCTTTGATAGTCATCCCACCGGTTTTGAAAAATATTTTCATTTTCACCTAAAATCGAGAAAAGAGACCGGAATTGTGTAGATCTCGGCAAGACGAATTGCGCTGTACATTTACTATTTGGTAGATTGGAATCGTTTTTCAGAAAATTGAAATTCAAAACAGGGTGAGCTACTCTTCCGTTCGTACTACACGGTAAATAGTCATGGCACGACTAATTAGGGTGAACGGTGTACCGATAGCGAAGGGAGTTCCGCAAATATACGTGATGTTTACATACAGTACACTGACGAGTGCTAACATGACCTGAAGTCGGAGCCAGGCGGGTAGCCCAACATAGTGGTGAATAGCCTGGGGATGGGTCTGGGGTGTTCTGTGGTAGGCATATCCCAGCGAGGGAATGCTTGCTTTGCCATGAAAGTTCGATCATCGGGCATCACCGCGAGGCCGGCCGATGAGGGTTATAGCACCTTAGCATAGAGATACCCAATAATCTGGGACCGGGGCGAGCTCTGGAGTTGAAAGCGGAAAATGCCATTTTGTTCTTATCGTGTGGAGGGGCTCAGGTGCGCAGTGGAAAACGAAGCGCCCTGGGCCAAGAGCAACAGCGCAAAACAAAATTGAAGACATCGTATAGAGTGGACAATGGCAGCCAAGCTGTTTCTGAAGGACATGTTGCGTAAGCAACAACGAACTGCACATGTACGAAGACATCCTCAAGCTGGCGAAGCGCGCGGCGACGAAACCATCATTTTCGTCTGGAAGAAGGTGAAAAGTTCGTGGAGGCGATCGCAGTCGCCAACGTCCAGGCTGCTGATGGAGGCATTGCACTCCGTTCCCAATGCCGGACCCTCTGACGACCGACTCGTCTATAAAGTTGCCGCCGCGGCCTTAGGAAGACGAGAGCCTACATGAAATTTTTCGGGTTGGCGTTGTAGCGCTTCATCAACGGCGCATTTAGCTTGTCGTTCAACTTGTTGGCATTCTTCTGACCCCACGCGGCGAGTTTTTTTCACAAAAGGAAGCTTCGAGAAGTTGGGCTTTTTGATGGAGCTCATGAACTTTGAAAAGACCCCGCTCACTCTCTCCTCCTCTTCAGCATTCGGGTTAGAAGCAGTTCTCGCGCCCTTGAGGTTGCGGCGTCTTTCCGTGGAGAGGTCGTGGGTGGACTTCATCGCTTGGTTGTGGACCTCGACGACGCTCTCTGCGGCCGTGATGGTGCTGCAGCAGACCGTGAAGGTGGCGATCAGTAGAAGAACGAACTGGCTGAGTCGCATGGTTGTAGTCCTTGAGCGATCAATAGATTTTATTGACGGTATGTAGCTTGCTCCAACTTGTGCGCTTGAAGGCCAATTGTGAAATGCCCTCTGAAAACCACACGCCCATTGGAGCTCCTTTTTTAGTGGAGGTTTGACCGCCACTTAAAAATTTGCCGTGTAAGCCACAACACTCTCGTCGGATGTATAATCGTAGCAGCGCTTGCCCCCCCCTTAGCCATGAAGCCGGAATTAATCAACCGTTGCGTTATTCCGGGGCGACTTATTAATAGTGCTGGTAACGTGTTAAAATTTGCATTGTAAAAACCACGGTTACGAGTTTTGAGGCTGGTTAGGTTGATTGTCATAAGCCGCCTTATGCCAACTACCCTATTCCCGTCCAGACATCGAAAACCAGTAGCCTGGACATACTAGAGAAATTATATGCAAAGTATACTTACAGTAAACATAGAAGTATCAGGACCAGGAAGATAATGAATGTTTCAAAATACGGAGCTGGCTAGACGGACGGAGACCCTCCAGAGTATCGAGAGATGCCCCCGCGTGAAGATCAGATATCACCAGCAGAACGCGGGCTTCTTGGTACAGTGGTGCACCGCGTATTCGGAATGGGTACATAAATCGGCTATTGAAGGAAATCATACATGATAGGTCACTGGTACTTGTAATGTATTCAAATCCCAATCTACTATCTTGGGGTATTGATTTATACCGGTGCAGAAAACGCGGTGCACCACTGTACTCCACCGCACATTTTCTCAAGAAAACAGAAGAAGGTACAGGTTAGTTGTCGTAATCTTCTTAACGACCACGTCTTGGTGAACCCAAATCAACGGCTTGGGCTCACCATGGGACTCCCATGGTTGGGAGGTTGATTATGACGACATCCCTAACCCTTTTGAGGATGGTACTGTAAAATGGCTTCTGTCTTCACACTACGGAATTAAGGAATATTCCGAAAGGTAACTCATTATGAAAAAATGTATAGAAGGTGGTCACTGTTTGGGATACAGTGTGGCCCCCCGTTTTCGCGGAGGGCGGACATACAAACTCCTATAGACTTATTGGATTTGCTGCAGCATCTTTGTGATGTGTCCTGTCGTGAGCAAGGGAATACTATGGAAAAGGAGATGAGCTGCCCTGTGAATATAGCATGGGCATATCAAATCTGGAAGTTTATAAGAGGTCAGCGGGCGCGAAAACGGGGGGCCACACTGTATCACTAATGTAAACCGTACAGGTGTACTACATAGGTGGAGTTACAGCCGACTGCCACTTTGAAATTCGCCGTCCAAGTCGCAGCACTCCTGTTTCCGTCATGACTCGCGCCCCACTCCTGAAACCTCGCTTCGGCTGCGCGAAGTTGCTGTGCGTGCTTATTTTGTTGGCATGTGCCAGTGGTGTTTCCACACAGGAAATGTCCTTTGCCAACAAGGGTTCCTTGTACAGCCTCCGTGGTCCTGCTCAAGCTCCTGTCCCGACCAAGCGACGACTACGTACCGCCTTGTTTCCAAAGGTGGATGGCAATGCTGAAGAAAGAGGATTTATCGGCATACTGAGGCAGTGGAGAAGGCAAAGAGCTTCCAACCGATTGTTTGAACGCTTCAAGCTTGCCGAAACTATGTACCTTTTCAAGAATCCGAAGTTTCTGGGGTGGGAAGAAGCCGTGACCAATACTTTTAAAGTGAAATTTATGGCGAACCCAACACTGCTTTCAACGTTGAGACGCCATTACGATGACCAAGATCTGGCAAGAATGATAGGCATGGCGACGCTAGCACCGGCCACCGAGGGCATTGCTCAACGATGGCAGAATATTCTATTCATGGACTGGACTCGAAACGGTGTAACGCCAGACGACGCGTTCAAACTCGTTAAGCTGGATGGCGGAATGAGTAATATTTACGACAGACCGGAATTCCGAATTTGGAATCGGTACAAGAGCTATTCTGAGCCGCATACGCGGCTTTGATCGCCGTCGCCTGTCCAGGCGGCGCCAACATGCGTGGAGGCGGCACGGTAGTGTTGCTGAAGTTCGACACTGTGAGAGCCGACACTATGACGATCTTAGGACGGCCTGGCCGCACCCCTGAACTCGATCTACGTGCACCTTTGATCGTCCATCCTGGCGAAAGTGTGTCTGCACGCCATGATTGGACGCCTACTTAAGTATCAATCAGGGATCCATCTCGCACTAGTGTAAATCCGCAAACACATGAGTGGTTTTCACAATACACAAACTCGACGTACGTGCTGTTTGTGAGCGTGTTTGTATATTTGTTGTTCTACCACTGGGCGCCTTCCAAAACCCTCACCAAAGGTCGCGCATAAAAGTTTAATCACGGGGAATTGTTTGATGAGACCACTTTTTGGTCTCATCAAACAATTCTAATGCGACTCTTAACTAGCAACGTGATTAAGCAAGTGACTGAACTCCACTATGCCCGAAGGTCGCGTTCCAGCAACCATTTTGGGGCGCATTAAACGCTTCCGTATTTTAAAATAAATTACGGATAAAACTGACCAGACGGTTTTATATGGGTTTTGGAAGGCGCCCACTGCATGCAACGCTCAAATTCATGACTCCGCAAGTGAACTGTTATTGGTTGTCGAATCCATATTCTAAAAACGCGCCACTACAGCGTTCGAATACTGGAAGGTCAACACCGCGCCTCAGTATTTTTTTTTCGGGGCAGACTTTTTGGGCGAAGCCCCTTTATGGCGAGCTTGCTTGCAGCGTTTTCGGTGTCCCTGGTGTTACTTGTCTTTGCTTTGAAGGACCTCGGAGATTTCGGGACTCTTTCTTTCTGCGATAGTGAAACGGGATAGGGTCGGTCGCTAAACAGAGGATGTGGGACCTGCGATCGGCCGTGGTGTCCCTCTTGGATATGACTTTAAGAACATTTGCGAATATGGTTGTAGCCTTTCTACACTACTTGACTATGGATGTTTTTACTTCAACATGTCATTAAATACCCCCCAATCTGGGATGGGAAGCATATATAGGGTTAGCTAGGATCACCGCCGTCAGATACGCAGATATTCGTTTGAGTTGAAGCCTCAGTTCATATACGTCACTGACCTTGTACGCTCAAAGCCGTGTACTTGCTGTCGCTTTGCATCAACTTGGCTGGATGACTTTGACTTCAATGCGAGCATGCGCTGATGACAAGTTGCACGGTGGGGTCGACCGGGAGACGCGAAAGCTGCACATCCATGACATGTAAGAAAGCTGCTAGTGATCAATCTTGCACTAATACAACTAATGCGTATATTACTTATCATCTATTGTCCACAGAGAAGCGGAAGGGGCTGGCTGAAGCGCGCGGCAGCATGGCCAACCTGCGTGCCATGTTTAACAAGGGTGCGGTGCAGAACTCGGAGCCGCCAGCCAGGAAACGCCGCACGTCGGCACCACCGCCCATCAAGCTGCCAGGCGCCGGCAAGGCCTCGGGCAAGCCTTCGTACGCTGCGGCCCCCAAGAGCTCTGAGTCCCTTGTGAACGCCGCTGTGCAGGAGCGCTGCTTGGCGCAGGTGTCACGTGACGCCAAGGCCAAGCAGTCTGAAGACTGTTCCACGACCGCGCGTACAACCACGCGGTGATGTAGATGGCTACATTGCACATGGGGGAGCAGGCTCATTGGTGCTATAATACCAAGGAATTGTGCGCGCTTGCAGCGCACTGCTTTGCTCGGTGATGACGCTGCCCGTCGACATGATTTGCGGTGGTCGTCACGCTTGAGTAGTATTTGCGCGCTAGTGATCGAGCACTGGTTTCAAACGCGGGCAGTGGGCTTCCCACGTTATTGTGGGGACAGTGGAAGTCGCGCTGCTCCTGCTTGCTGGTCGTGCACTACGTGTACAAGGTGACTTCATAGATGCTAGATCTTACAGTCGTGAGAAGCCACAAGCGTTGTGTCGAGTCAGTGTACGCAACTGGGGTTGGCTTAGGGAGACAGATGCTGCCTCAGGCAGCATCTTTCGCGCAGCAACGCGCCCTTTTGAATGTTAACCTAGTGCACTATTTTCACGTTACAAGCGTTCTGTCATCCAATTCAACAGACATACCGCTCTCGTAACGAACAAGGCTGAATTGAAAGCGATCTACCAACAGCGTTGTTTACATGCTCGGTATTGCGAAACCCTCTACTTGTATTTCGTTTTCGCTTCACTACATCACCCCTGCTGCCGCCACCAATATCTTACGTCATTTCATTTAGTGTACACCGTACACTTCGGGCAGCCCCTCTCCAACAATTTTTAGTGGACCTCTAGTCTATCCATACCTGGCATAGCGTCATACTTGAGTACAGGTCAAAAATAAGGTCATTTATCCTTTTTAAAAAAACAAAACACAAACGTGTTGGCACAAATTCTTTTTTTTTTTTAGGAATAACTAAGCAGCCACATCCAACGCGCATTGCGATAACAGCATATCAGTAACTCACTACCTCTGTGCTTGTTGAGCAACTGTGGCCTACATCGCTAGTTGTCTTCGCTTAGGTTTCCGTTGCGGGGGTTTTGAACACCAGGACGAGCCCATATATGAACATCACAATTGGGATTACGGCAATGGCTCCAATGGTTCCGGCGAGTAGCAACTTTAACACCCCATCTATTGCAGCCAAGGTTGGTGACTGATTCCCACCCTTTGGAACGCCTTTCGGAGTTGCTTGATGTCAGCTTTCGTGACCTGGACATTGGATTTCTCAAATGCTCTTGATACTTTTGCCATTTCGGGGGTTTTCGCCACGGTCTTGATCAATTCCGGATCCTTCGCCATCTTCGGTAAGAAATTCGGGTTGCTCGCCATAGCCTTCACAAGAGGACTCTTCTCCAGGGTGGCGGCAACGCTCGGATTCTTGGCCAGAACGGTCTCCACCTTTTTCACCACGTTACTTTTCTCCAGAGCGGGGGCGACGTCCCAGTTCTTGCGGCCCACGATCTTGTTGCTGATCCCAGTGTTTCTCTTAAACAGGGATTTCGCCCATGATAGAGATATGCCTCTTTCTTCGAGGTTTGAATGGCCGAAGTCGCCGTCGTTGCTGGACTTCGGGTCACTTAAGCGGAAGACTCTGGTCTGCTGGACACCTTTCTCGTTGCCGACGGCCGCGATACTGTTGGAACTTGCAATGAGTGTGAGCGATAGCAGGAATACAGCGTACAGCAGCCGCATAGTTCGCCCTTGTCACCCTGCTGCTCGCTCTGCAGCCGACTTAGAAATGACCTCTCTACGCTTTGTTGGAGCCAGTCCACTACGTACAGTGGTGCACCGCGTTTTCGGCACCGGTATAAATCAATACCCAAGATAGTAGATTGGGATTTGAATACATTACAAGTACCAGTGACCTATCATGTATGATTTCCTTCAATAGCCGATTTATGTACCCATTCCGAATACGCGGTGCACCACTGTACATGGTGTCTAGCCCCTCTCCCCTTCGTACGTCACATCTTGAGATTAGATGAGTAAGACCCATTGTTGTGCTACAAGCTGCGAATCGAGACGGTCTGCGACGAAGTCGTAAGATTCCGCAAGTTTCAAAGGCGCTTCTTAGTGTGGGCTTAATGACCTTGCAACTTACGCTAAAGTTGAACTACAGTACAAAGTGTTCCAACTAACGGAACTTTCAAATACGGAGGTTTAATTATGCCTAATCGAGATTAAATCCGAAGTTTGAGCATTTAAGGTACGGGGCGAGTCGATATCCACTTTTGCATCCATGAACATCGCGAGAACGAAAGACTAAAAACCAACTCGGCGATTCGAGCTCAATAAACGCGTGGTGGTAGTGAAAGTCGGAGGCATGCACAAATGGGAGTTGGATGTTATACTTTAAACTTATGTACGTTGACACAGTGCGTGAGAGAAGCGCTGTGCATGAATGGTATAAACGTGGAGCCATTGCTGAATCGTGAGTACTTTCTCAAAAACTTGGAGTTGACCAAGTTCGTGTACGGCTGGATTGATGAGCCAATCCAATAGACTTAAGGGGCTGTTTCATTTAAGAATAAGTCGGGAATAGCGCCTGGCCGGAATAGCAATTCTACGCTATTCGAACGAAACAGGTGGAGAATAAAGCCCCCAAAATAACTGGGATAAAGAATATGCACTATAGGGGGAGGCAAATCATTGGCCGGCTGCCATTCACAAAAGTCCCCTCTTGCCAACAATGCGCCGAGCACTGGTCGCTGCTAGGCAGTCGAGCGCGCCGTGGTGAGGCCCCGAGCGGGCTCTAGAGGAGCACTAAAGATGCTCTACCCTGTCGCAATGAGCCCATGTATAGACTGGAGCTTCCTCACCTCGCCACGAAGGCCCTACACACTCCTAGCAGCGTCAGCATCGGCTGACATGCGGAGTCGGTCGGCCCTCGCCGGAGAGGCGAGGGAGCCCCGGCCGTGTAGCTATTCCCCAGGAATAAGTTATCCTGACTTTCAAAGTCAGAATAACTTATTCCTGGGAATAACTTCTAAGCCAATAGGATCATCGCATTTTGTCGTATTTAAGCGGGAGGAATAGCTCCCGCTATTCTTATTCCAGTTATTCTCAAATGAAACAGCCCCTAAGCGGTGAGCAAGGCTCTTGAAGAAAAAAAAATGAAAATAGAAACTAGTGGCCACTACATGTAGAACGTTACGAATCGACAGGACTTAAAACTTGCTCGCGTATGGATTTTCTCGCGCTTTCTTGTTGACATTATGCAATACTGTCGGAATTGCTACACCACGGCATACAGAAGCAATCGAACCAATCAAAGAGAAGAAGTAACGCAATAATCTGGAGTCTGGTCACAACGGCGATGGACCCTTGAATAAATGGGAAAATACCATTACTCCTTTGGCTTTCGAGGAGCGGAAGTGTTTAGCGGGATGGTGATCAAGGTCACAGGTTGTGACTCACAGCAGCACCGAGCAAAATAATTCAAACAAAGCTGCCTTTGGATCCGTCACAAAAACTGTGGAGTTTCCTCTGTATCTGTCACATACTTCACAGCTGGAGAACATCTCATCTCGTGTTTAGATGCGTAAAGGTTTTAGGTTCTGATGAGCTCGAAAGCCTCCGCATTGCAGGTATGGGACACGTTGAAGCTAGGCGAAGGTAGCCTGCCGTACCAGACGTTTGAGAAGTACGCGAGGATGAAAGGAGACGAAATACTTAGGCGATACTATCTCAGCAGACCCGGGACTTCAGTCAACGGCTTGCAGAAGTCAGAGCTGGACGTGATGCTTCATGTTTGGGTCGCGAAGCAGAAGCCGAGGTCGTACGTGAGAGATTTTTTTTTTCTGGGTGGAACTCATTCTGGCCCCAGGATGGCAATCGAATTATGCACCGACAGGATTCCGTGAGTACTTCCATAAATACTGGAAGTTGACCGGCCAGAGCGCATCGTAGCTGGGGTCCTCAGGTTTGAATGAAGAAATAGGCTAAGCAGCTGTATATGACTCGAGGGAGCATTATGCGACGACAGAGGACCAAATATTCTCGATTTTGATATGGTAGAATAATATTCTAGGCCTTTCACTTTGTTGTCACGACAACAACAGTGTATATATTCTAATGGTCTATTTTATTCGGGAGACCAGCCAGTTATCTGCCTCATCTTAATCGAATGTCATTGTGTTGATGTATGAAACCACACCGCAGGATCGCCGAGGCGTGCAACTTCCTGGAGATGACCGACCAGACACAGAGTACTTAAGTACAGAATTACAAAAAAGGTTGTATTTGAATTCACCCGCAGCGCAGCTGTAAAAATAAACTGGACGAATTTCTTAAAGAGTTTTTGTAAAAGCCCGTCCAGTCTCGAACGAGATCATCCTACGCTTATATGATAAACGGCGCTTGCACGCTTACGACCGCAGCCAAGCAGCAACCTGCTCTTGAGCCAATGACGAGCTTCAAAATGTCGAAGCTCAGACTACTACCGCTGCCACAACCGCTGCAAAAAAAAATGGGAGAAGCTCGCCAACAGTTTTGGCGCTGGAGCGCGCCCAAAGAGGCTGGATACCAGTAGCTCCTTCAATCGGATTGTAACACCACGACATAGACCCACAACATTCTGGGACCTGGTGTTAGCTGGGACGAGGTCAGGGATCGAAAGCGGAAGATACCATACCATTTTTTTCTCGTGTCGAGGAGCATAAGTGCTGTGGGAAGGCGACGACGCCAGTGCCCAAGAGCAGAGAACAAATAGCGAGTACGATGGCCGCCAAAGTGTTTCTGAAGGACGTGCTACGCAGCAACAACGAGCTGCACCTGTACGAAGACATCGTCAAGCTGGCGAAGCGCGGCGGCGACGAGACCATCATCTTCGGCTGGAAGAAGGTGCATGAGTTCGTGGAGGCGATCACTGTCGCCAACATCCAAGCTGCTACAGGAGGCGTCGCTGTCCCACCGCCTCCGTTCCCACTGCCGGACCCTCTGACGACCGAGTCGTTCAAAAAGGTGCTGCTTTCTTACGCTCAGCACGGATCAGCTGGACCCCTGGGGACGACGTGTCTGCCCGGAGAGATCGACGAGTCCTGCAAGGCGGTGGTTAGCCTCGACCGGTTGAACTTGGATCCGTGGGTGCTGCACGTCGTCGTGGTCGGAGGAGCTGACAAGGTGCTGCCACTTGCGGGCCTGTTCGTGCCTGAAACCGGCACCAAGACGCTGGTGAATGTGGTTCCGCCACATCCGAGCTACAAGCTGTAGCATGGTCTGTGAAGTTATCGAGGAAGATCCGCTGCGGTTGACATGGTACTGGTTTTTTTTTTTTTTTGGTTTGTCAGTTTAGTTGTTGCTTTTGCCGTGAGTACAATCAGCAGCTTCAGTATCCACGCAATCATCGACAACACTTTAGTTGAAAATTGGATAAGCAGCCATTGGTCTCCTCTTACTATTCATTTAATGACTCGCACATCTCTGTGGGGACTGAAGCAGGTTGCTTCCTCAAAACTCCCACCAGACTCGCCTTATTCACATCAAAATCCTCCTAAAACTCGTTCATACTTGACCTCTCGGAGGCGGCCAACATCATAAAATCATCTCCATAACTTCTCCATTGACATGATCGATCACTTCGTATCGTTCAGCAGCGCCAGCAAGTTGACAGTGCCAGCATAAGCGACCAGTCCGACGAACAGCACAGCGATGGCGATACCCGCAGGACGACTGTACTCGCCGTACGTGCGCATCTCTTGAGCCTCCAGCTTCTGACGCGGTAATAAATAGAGGATAGGTACCAGCGCCAGCAGATTGATCGCCGAGTTTGCCATCACGAACGACAGCACCTGCATGCGCGTTCCGTGCGAGTCTTGTTCGATCACATCATCCGTAAAGTCCCGCTTCAACTGCGCGCTCGACGTGCTGATGGCGTCCGAAAACGTTAAGATCGCCATGCTTATCAACGCGTTATACGACGACACCAGGCCAGTAGTGGCTCCTTCCAGACAGTTTTCCGTAATCTCCACGATCGGCAGCGATGTCACCAACAGCACAGCAGCACGTGAGATACCAGTCAACGATAGAATCGCCATAGTGTACCAGGCACTGCGCACACCGTCGAAGATGGTTGGTATGACTGCAAGAAGGTTCACCAGCACACCGAGCAGCAAGCCCGCTACGGAGATGCGTATCCAGCTGTAGTTGAACAGCGTGAGCTGGAACGCCAGGATCGCTAGGATCATGAGAACCTGCTTCGGAATGCTCCCCACACGCTCCGCATTGGGCGACGCATCCGCCCAGTACAGCACAGCTTCATCCACGAAAGTGAACCTGAACGACGACAGGAACACGGAGAAGCAGACGAATAGGATGATGCGCCACACTGCTTCTTGCTGTAGAATACTCCAGAGCTGGCGGGTGAGGGACGAGCGGTCCACCGAGTCCACCTTGAGTTGTCTCGGTTCTTCATCGAGGCGGAACAGTACGGCAGGGATCGGTACGAGCGCCACCACCGCGATGAGTAGAATAATCACCTTCATCGAGATCACCGCCTGCGTCGTGTCCGACTCTTTGTTGTAGCCCACCACGACCGACACGATAATATCCGCCAGCAGCGTCGCCGCCTCCTGCACCAGCAAATACTGCACCAACAGCGTCCCGCGTTCGTGAATGGGTTCACGTTGCGACAGCTCCACCAGGAAGGCGAACGCTGCTATGGACGCCACCGTGACGCCTAGACTGGCCGCCATCATCAACAAGACGTAGACTGCGCCACCGTAGAACGTCCGTACACTGGGGTTCATCAGACCCGTGCTGTCGTCAATCAGCGCCACGACAACCAAAGCCATGAGCGCCATGTAGGCGAAGATCCAGCCTCCCAGCATGTACGACTTGCGGTGGAAGCTCCAGATCGGGTAGAAGTCCGACAACAAGCCGATGAAGAAGCTGACCACGCCCGGAAGCTTGAGGAAGCGCAGCGTGGCCGTGCACTGGTCGCTGTTGAAGCTCAGATACACGCAGAGCAGCGGCTGGAAGGCGTCCGTTAGGAACGGCACCATGAAGCCCGTCGCAGCGGCCGAGATCGCGAGTCCGCAGTAGGGCTGGGAGAATAATTCTGCCAGCGCTCCAGCGCGTAGACTACCATACAACAAATGGTTGAAGAATCCGGACGGTGGGGCGGTGGCCGCCCTCCTCCTCTCGGAGGGGTGTAGAACCTCCTGCAATAGCTGAATTGACGGTGGGGCGGAGCTGGAGCGCCCTACCACGGGGATGTCCGAGTCCACCCACGTCCGGTCGAAGGCGACGCCGGAGTGTTGTAGTGGGTTCTTCTGTGCCTTGTCTGCTCTTGTTGTTGCTGCTGTTGCTCCGTGGTTGCTGTCTCCTGTGGCGGCTCGAGAGCGCGGACTGAGACTCAGTATGTCGTCCACATTGTCCGTGGGGGTGGACGACTGCGCCCTGATCTCCCTTGGCACGCGCAGGCCGTAGACGTCGTCCCCTGCGCCAGTCTGCGCCGCGATGCGGTCCCAGTCGTACGCGCTGCTCTCGCCGCAGAAGGACCCTTCGGAGATGAAGCTGTAGCTCTTGGACGACCGCTCGCTCTGCATTCTATTACCTCTCTAGGTATAATACCTATCTGAGACTGAAGACAAGCAAGCACGCACGTGAGCCTCGCCACTCTACCTTCAGTTGATAGTGGAAGAGCGGGGGCCTTACCTGTCTGTAGAGTGTGGACTTCTGTAGCGAGTGTGGGCCGCGTGGCCGAGTGCGGCCGATGAAGGGAGGAGGGTGGACGCTGGTAGAGCGCCGTGTACTGTACTGTAGTGGGGGGGGGGGGGGGTCCTAGTCGCACGCAACACTTCGCTCCGCTCCGCTGGGGCTTCATGCACTGGGGACCTCGAAGCAGCTTTGAGCCAGTCTCCTACACAAGTCACAGCGTGACTCGCACCGCGGAATGCGCCCTATAACTTTACGCCTTGTGTTCTTGGAGGATGTATGGAGGCAAGTTGGAGAGTATCAAAGTTCGGTCCACCAGGCACAGAGACAGGCCGTGGTCAGAATGTATGGGAGTTTGTATGCCACGGGGACCCATGCTTTTACAAGGCGACGACCGAGATGAGGACCCCGGCACCGCAGAACTCGCGCCTTGAAGGCAACTTGTTGCTGCCCATTGCGACCCCATTGAGCTCATGTCAGCTCTTACAGTAGGCCTTCTTCGACGCAGTGTGCTATTAGGCTACAGTATAGTGCTCCTCGCACCGAAAAGTAAGTTGTATTTAGAGGGCACACAGAGCCATCTCCCATTGGTGGTGACTCGCAGCCTGCCCGTTCCATTTCAATTCGTTCGCGGAGGCCTTTCTCATCGATCGGCTCGCCCTCGGCGAAATAAAGCGCTCGCTCGCTCTTTGTCCGATAGGCTTCGGTGCCTGAATTCGTGGCTACGTGCTTTGCTGCATGGTCAACTGACAGATCGAGTTACATTTGTATTGTGGCGGTGTGCTGGTTGGCAGACAGATCGAGTTACATTTGTATTGTGGCGGTGTGCTGGTTAGCGTCGTGGCTCACAGCATCCAGGCATTGAACAAATGTACTGTTTTGATGAACGATTCCGTTATTATTTTATTGATATAGGTTATCACATGTCAGTACTTTAGTCGTAGCCATCTCACCACCTCACATTGCCCATCAAGCTTGACTGCATCATGCTGCTACGCCGCGCCGTAACTCCGCTCCGACAGTGTTTCCAGCGCTGCAACTTCTCCGAAAGCTCCTCAAGTGTCCTAGCTACATCTCTACGAGACATCGCACGCTCGGGTGCCCGCGTCGAGGAGCTGGAGCTGCCCAAGTCGGGCGACCTGGTCTGCCGCCAGCTCATGTGTGAGCACGTGGGCGACGCCTGCGCCTGCCGCTTGGCGCTGGCG
>JAIKVE010000987.1:0-14520 GCA_024679115.1 Phytophthora pistaciae
ACGACTGCTAACGCCAGGAAGCACATGCTCAGAGCTCACAAGGATCATTCCTTTTCGGTTGAAAATAAGCGTGAGAATCTATCTCGCCAAACCACTATCTACCGTGTGTCACGAGCGATGTTTCAGTCTTAGTGGCTATGAGGAGAACGCGTTGCGAGCCCAGCTTGACAATGTGCTTGATGAAGGCTAATTGGTCTGAGTACAAGGGAGGGCTGCAAAGAATAGGATACGGCGACATTAGCCAAGTTACTGCAGGTACCATTTTTTATCAATATATGTATCATTGTATTGATATGATATTGATATTAGTATCAGTATCGCTGATACCAGCTAAACTCGCGCTGGTATGAACCCCTGGGCCTGCCCCTAACAGCATGGTTCTGAACCAGCTATGGAGCCGTCTTAGGGCTGATAAACATGGGTTCGTGTACGCGCGAGACGCTGTCAATCTCCTGAAGACGCGGAACTACCGAAACACGTACGGCAATATCGAGCTGCTCTTGCGTCACGTCCCGCCAATTGACTGCAAGTTCAGCTTGCAGCCGGGGGCGCGTACGAAAGACCGGAGTGAGGTCCCCGTGGACATTACGCTGGAGCAGTACTTCCAGCGCCCGAGGGCGTACATCGTCAAGCTGGACGTGAAGCAAGTGGCCGCCATGCCCGAGATGGTCAACTTGGTGACGGAGCCCGGGATTCGGCGCCGCTCCCAGGACATCAGCGGACCATATCTCGTGGCAGGTCTACGGCAGGTGGACATGCGGGAGTGGTTGAAACTGGTTGCCACCCCGCAGCTCGCGTGCGTCTTCGAAGGCGTGGTAAGGTTAAGTGTTGTTGTGTTGCTCTTACGATATCGCGTTGAACTGCTAACTTTTAGTTGGATGTAGCTGTGCACTACGGGTCGGTTTAAACATCTCGTGGGTCCGATTGTAGACGAAGAAGGCAACGAGTATCCGGACGCCTTCCTCGTGCCGAAGGTTGCCGGTAGCAGCAACTTTGACGTTAGCGAGGGGTCTGTGGGGGACGAGCACAAGAAGTATGGGGAGATTCTGTTTCAGATTTTACTCATCCTTGCCGACGATCAGGTCGCCGACCTCGAGAGAATAATTCGCGAACGTCTCCGGGCCAAGTTCGGCTTCCCATTCAAGGACGCGCTGGACGATTGGAAGAAGGAGCTGATCGTGTATCCTCCTGGGCGCCGTCCAGAGGTCTGGCAGGTGTTCAACGAGGTTGCAGAGGAACTTGTGCAGACAATCCACGCGGAAGCTCGAGAGGTTGAAGAGCTGAAACTCGCTCTGCCCAACTCGCAGCGCAACTTGGCGCAGAGAAATCGAGCGCTTGCAGAGACCGAGCGTCGACTAGCGGAGACCGAGCATCAACTGGCGGAGGCTAAGCGTCAGCTTGCGGTGGCTCAGCGTCAGCTGCAGTTGGCGGGTCTAGGTCCGGTTCCAGAAGCCAGCAGAGGACAAGGAAGAGGACAACGACTATGAGCCGGAACCCCCTCCCAGCGATCAAGAGCCCGTGTGCCTACAACCGAGCGGTCTGCTCCCGATTCGAGCCGGCTTTCGGTAAGGGGGCGATAAGGGACAAAGGATTCCATCTCGGCCGTGGACATTCAGTGATTCCTTGCGCAGGATGATGCATTTCGCGAGCTTCATTCGGTGATCTAATATTAAGTAAGTAGTAGGCCACGAGAACGTAACGATGCACATTATTATAATCGTCCCAAGCTCAAGGTCAAGTCTCTCGAAGTGACAGCTTTGGTTCTCTTCCCGTAGGAATAAAAGAATGGAGACAGGACGAGGCAGTTCGAGCTCCTCCTCTGTTGACTCGGGTGCACTTCCGCCAATCTCTGCTTCTCCTCCAGCGCGTCTGCCTTCGGCCAAGACCCACCGACCCCCCAGCAAGCAGTTCCCTCGAGGTAACAGCATGAACTCCGCTAGTCCAGGAAGTCCGCCAGCGACTACAGAAGACGAATTATTGCCCGAAAGCGACGCAGTGCAGACGGAGACTGTGGCTGAGCCAACGGGCAATGGAGACGCGCTGTCCGTCTCCCAACAGGAGAAGATGCAGCTCTTCGCGACGTCTCCCGATCTGGAGTTATTATGCAGGGAGAACGGCATCACCTCCGCTCAATTCGCGCGGAATAACGAGACCGTGACGTGTTTGGACTTGTTTCTGGGCTTTTGGACGTCCATGAAGAGCGTCGCGTACTTTCCAGCACTGAAGGAGCTCTCGATCATCAACCAGCCCACGATCTGCGAGCTTGAAGGCGTCAACAACTGCACAAATCTGGAAAAGCTGTGCATTACCGAGTGTGGACTCACAAAGATCGCTAACTTGGGGAGCTGTACCAAGCTGAAGCAGCTAAATCTGAGCTCGAACAAGATCAAACGGCTTGAAAACCTGGACGCGCTGATGAATTTGGAGAAGTTGTGGGTGAACGAGAACCAACTGGAAAGACTGGACGGACTCTGGAGACTCACAAAGCTGACGCAGCTCTGGGCGTGTCGGAACCGCATCGACCGCATTGACACGGCGCTCAATGGCTGCGTGAATCTCACGGAACTGAACTTGGCGGATAACCGGCTGTCGAGCTTTAAAGGACTTTTGTCGCTCATGAACTTGGACCAACTTGCTGTTCTTGTGCTGAGCGACCCTCATTTCGGGGACAATCCCGTGTGCAGACTGTGTAATTACCAGACGTATTTGATGTGTCAGTTTCCCCGTTTGAGCTTCCTGGACACCGTGGAGCTGTCAGCGCGCAACAAGCAGATAGCGGAGGCCACTATGATCAAGAAGAAAATGTACTATAACATGCGGATTAAGGCGATAAAGCGCGACGTTCATGGAAGGATTCGCCATGCCGAGACCATTCGCAACCAGGCTGAGCATCACATGGAGACAAGCGTGTCAGCTTTGGTGCGGCATAAGAAGGAGATCGAGAGGTTTTTGGTTGAGAACAGCGCTAGAAAGGATGAAGTTGCTGCAAAGACGTCGCAAGATATGATCATTGCGTTGGAGAAGAAGCTCGAATGTGTGACTTCGTGTCTGCAGGACCGCTACAGCGCAGTGTACCGCATGAATCAGGACTTTGAGCGGTTAAGGACAAGTTTGAGGTGTACTTCCGAGATGAACATTGCGCGTCTAATGCTGGAGCTGGAGACCGGCGGCAACATTCGACTCGAGGACGGTAAACCGTCCGATGCGTGGTTCGGATCTTGTGTCGAGCTCGTGCGATCGCGATTATTCCTACCAGAGCTGCAGAAACTTGGGATAAACGGCATTCAAATCAATCGCGTGACCAGGATAAACAACAGATTTTTACGCAATCGGTTCCAGGCGAGAATGGAGGAGGTTCTCTTAGCTCCGGACAAAAAGGTGAAAGATAATGTATCGAAAAAGGGGGTGACAGTACCGAATGAAGACGTTGACGCTGAACGAGAAGGTGTAAAATCCAGAGAACGCAACGTCGGAACGCCGCAAGAGCCTGGTAAACGGGGTAACCAGCCGCAGAATCCATGTCCCGGTTCAACGCTGGAATCGTCGATGGAATATCTGTTTTACGCTCAGTCTCCACTGCTAGAAGATCATCAACTGCGTAGTCCTGCCGACACTGAGCAACTATTTATCGCTGAGAACGGTTTCCGTGGATTTTCAGGACTTGGAACGACGGACTTTGGTGCCGCCATCAAGCTGTCCAACTCAATTGCGTTATTAGATGTGTCTCGTGTCACGGCGACGCTTGTCGCTATGGGACAACAAGCTGTCTCTAACGTGGATACCGCACCATCTCAGCAGAAAATAACGCAAGACATTAAGCGCGCGGTGCAGCTTGCAGCGTCCGGTGACTGGGACTTGCCCTGTGGCGTGTTACTCGTAGCGAAAGTTTTCCCAGGATACACAAAATGTATCAGCAATGCTGACGTCGCACTTGCGAAGGCTACGGCTGGCTCTACGTTGGGGAAGGCTCAGGATTTCACCGGGGTGCAGTGTTTGCAGGTGATGCATGGAGGTGCTGCGTCTTCGACCGCAGGGGGAGAAGCTGCTGCAAATAAGCAGAAGTTGTACTATGTGTTTGACAGTGCGCTGGTTTTACCGGAGTATTTCGTGGAGTATCAGTATTCGTTTGAGAGTGATCGCGTTGGTTCGTCTCGTGCTAGCAGCGCCTCACAAGGCGCTACTCGGTCGTTAAAATCTCCTCGTACTGTGCACAGCAACGAAGAAGACGCGGTCAACCTCGGAGTCGCAGCAAAACTGGTGGACGATTTCGAACGCAAGTACCGCATCCGGCGCTCACAAAGTCCTCAACCCGTTGAAAACAGCGCATATTCGAGTACTGACGAAAGCGTGATGCGATTACTTCAAATGGAGCCGTTGGTGCCTGGATCAATCGCATCTAAAGACTCTCCGGTTGTATCAACACGGCTGCAAGTGGCTGCAGCAAGTCGCATTAAGTATCTGAGTTTACTGGGGTGCGAGCTCGAGACGATACCAGACATGTCACCTCTGAAAGATCATCTGGAAGTGCTGGTGCTAAGTTACAACAAGATCCAAGGCATCTGCAATAATCTCGATTGTCTCTCAAATCTGCGAGCTCTGGATTTATCCTACAACCACATTTCACGTATTGGTCACCTCGAACAACTCTACAGCTTGGAGACGCTGGAAATCACGCACAATCTCATCCGATCTTTTGATAATGTGGAGTGTATTGGGTCAGCATTGGGAAAGCGGTCACTCAAGCGGCTTGATCTCCGGAAGAACGGTATTTGTGACTCCAAGCGATACAGAGTCCACGTATTGCAGTATCTACCAGATCTCGCACAACTTGATCAGCAAACGGTACTACAAGAAGAGATCAACATCGCCCAACAATTGATCACCCAGCTATCTCCCTCGAAAGTATGGGCCCTTCATTGCCAGAAGACTAGATGCACTGTCCCGCTGTCTTCAAGTGAAGCTGCTGACTTCCCGCCATCGGATCGTCACCCCGAGTCTGACGACGAAGTCGAATCCACATCAACCAAAGCGGAGTGGAGCTCAGTAGAGGAGCTTATCTTGAATCACGAACTACTTGGGTCGATTGAAGGACTGAGTAAGGCTGTGAATCTACGGATAGCTTCGTTCTCGGACAACGCCATCAAACGGATAGATGGACTACAAGCGTGCACCAGGCTGGAAGAATTATGCTTGGACGACAACGAGATCACTGAGATCGAGAACCTGGAGCAGCTCTCCTTTCTGAAAAAGCTGCACCTTGGTCGGAATCGCTTGACGGTTATTCAGCACTTGGACTCGCTGGAAAATCTCATTCAGCTCTCGCTAGAAGAAAACCAAATCTCGAGCTTGAGAGGCCTGGGCTCAGCACTGAAGCTCATGGAACTTTACTTGGGGAATAACCAGATTGAGAACTTGAAAGAGGTTCAGCATCTGAAGTCTCTACCGAAGCTCACCATTCTCGATCTATCGGGTAACGAGATCACAAGGCTTCCTGACTATCGTCTGTACAGTGTGTACTACCTTCGACGTGTCAAAGTGTTGGATGGGGTGAGTGTCTCGACGCAAGATCAGAGCAACGCGAAGCAGAAATACAGCGGGAAGTTAACGTTTGAGTTCATCCTGGAAAAATGTGGCGGGGGTAACGCTACGCCCGGTGGGTCTGGAGCAGAAAATCAGTTTGGCCGGATTACCGACATGGATTTATCTTCAAGCCGCATCCGCGAGATCGGATCAATCCCGGGTGACGTCTTCTCGAATGTCCGTGAGATTAATCTCGAGAACAATCAGATCACCGACATCTCTGGCCTTGAGGCGCTGCCCAAACTCCGCGTGCTGAATCTCAATCGCAACCGAATTGAGAAGCTCATGCCTTCCAGTCAGTCGAACGATTACACGCTGCCGGATACTTGCGACGGTGGAGGAAAGGGGATCCTAGCGTGTCTAAATCTCGAGCAATTGCACTTGGCCTACAACCAAATCACGGACATGACGACGCTCGGACTTCAGTTCTTGGATTCCCTAAAGGTAATAGGCGGATGTGTATGTTTACTTATTTTCTACACTGACCAAGTATTTGTTGCTGAATGGTGCAGGTTCTTCACCTCCAGGGCAATGCCATCGTGTTCTTAGCTGGCCTGGAATGCAACACTGAGCTCGTCGACATTCGTCTGGACAAGAACCGCATTCGACAGCTTGACCCGCACTCGACTCTCGCTCTCCGGCAGCTGAAGTTCCTCAATCTGGAAGACAACGGCCTCAAATCGCTCTCCAACTTCAATAACATGCTCAGTCTGGAGGTTGGTGCTTTAAACCTTTAAGGCAGAACCGAAGTAATGACTTACAACTTCCTTGTTGCTGCTTGTAGACACTGGAGCTCTCCAACAATCGACTCACAGATTTGGAGGAGGTGGAAAAGCTGGCGTCGTTGCCCTCAATAGCCGACTTGCGCCTGAACAACAACCCCCTAACAAAGAAACACCTCTATCGACAGCACGTGCTGTACAAGCTCAACTCACTTAAAGCTCTGGACGGTAAAGACGTTTACAGCGACGAGAAAGAACGCATCGACATTCTTTTCCTCCACGAACGTGCTGCTGCTGCTTCGGGAACAAGTTCAAATGCCCCTGAAAGAGTCATGGAGAACAGAACTGTGTACCAGACTCAGCTAATCTTGACGCCATCGAGTATCCCGACCAAAGGCTCATCAGCTGTGGGGATCTCTCAACCTCTGGGCATCCCACACAACGAAGTTCTGACCGGTTCATTACTTCGAAAGACACCGACAACTCCGCTTCAAGTACCGACACCTCCGCCAATCCTGTCACCACCGACTTTCCCTCTGCCCGAGCATGAAGTGGATCTCTCGATTGCCATCGCTCCGTCCAACACAACCACTCGGTCGCTGTTAGCACCCACGCACAATTCTTACCGCAATCTCACCTCGTTAGGAAGTCAGTCGAGTTGGCAGGTCGGCAATTCCACGGGTGGGAACTCGTCTTCATCCACTGCAACAGTTGCGTCAGCTATCAGCGCTAATCTCGCCAAAGGCATCGGCACTTCTGGCGTGGAGCAGCTTTATGTTGGCAGTCTGCGCAGACGACTGTCGAGTGTGCACTACGACCAGCAGCAAATTCGTGAGTTTATGGCGAACTTCCAGCACTTTTCAGTCGGAAAAATGACTAACCAACTATGTTTTAGCCTCTCCTTCATTGCAGGTGAACGGAAGTTTCAACGGACCGGAGACCAAGCTTCCTGTTGGCATCATTTCATCGCAAGCAGTGGTCCGAGGTCCGTCCGCAGCGATAAGAAGGGGTACGTTGTAGTTTTAGACATTGATTTACGATGTTGTTTCACATTGAGCCAATCTATTGTATTTCTTCTTACAGCGGGCTTCAACATGCAGCCAACGTCGACGGAGCCGCAATCCAAGACGGGAACGCAAGTCTCATCCGATCACGTGTTCCCGTCTAGCACCATCCCCACTGCCAACGACGGCAACACCAGCGGCAGGAGTTTTGCGGGTTACGTCGTCACCTACGGCAACCAAAAGTGGTACTCGAACTACCCTGGCGTACACCAGGAAACGACCATCCCGTACCTATCCACCAAACTGCAGCAGCAAACTCGGAGAGGCAGCGATAGACGGTGAAACAGTAAGACTGTAAACTAGAGTGTGGATGTTCAAGTAAAATCTAATCTTCTTTACGTATCTATGCCTACGCTTGTCTGTTTGCCTTCAGTAGGATCAATTGGAATTATAAAAGATTTTCATCAACCTTGATCAGGAGAGAACTGGTCATCATCGGCAAACAGACAAGATATACACACCATCTACAACATGCAAAGGGCCCGCGCGTACTACCTTCAAGCTGGATCGAGGGCTGGGGCTTCTTGGAAGGTTCTGAACGGAGTGCCTCAGACTGACGTGCAAATATCAGAGAGATTGTTGTCCACCATCGAATCGTTGGTACTTGCGAGTTTACTTCATCGGCCTCCGTCCGTCCACTTCCTTCAGTTGCACCCGTTGCACCCCCTCGAGTCCAGCTTGATCTACAATAAGACAAGACAGACGTAAACTCACACCAGCACAGCAGGGTCTTCCGGGAAGGCTGTCCCAAGTCAGAAGAGTGTATTACAATGGCACAACCCCAAAAGGGAGCGGCATGCAGACACCACCGATAGATATGATATCCACCTGCGCGTCACTGCACCACGATCACACCGCTTACTTGAGCGGGATGAAACGGGCAGCGCTCGTGGCGCCGATACCGGGGCGACCGTGGGTCACCGGCTTGTACGTGATGGCGAACTCACCAAGGTAGTGGCCGATCATCTCGGGCTGTCAAAAGTCACATCGCACACACAGGCGTCAGTCCGTCACACCCCACAACCGTCATATCATATGATTATGATGAAAAAGCTCCCTGGGTCGCCCCATACACAGAACGTCGTCAAGGGGGTGGCAGCCGGGTGTCATCCCAAAACGTCATATCATACAATATGACACAATGGGATGCCACCGCTCTTCGGGTCATAAGCCACGCACCCCCCGAGAGCCGCGAGCGGTTCTGGAGACATACCTTGATCTCAATGCCGTTGAACTCCTTGCCGTTGTACACGCCGACCACCGAGCCGATCATCTCGGGCACGATGATCATGTTACGCAGGTGGGTCTTGATGCCCTCGGGGCGCTCCATGGGCTTGGCGGCGGCCTTGGCCTTGCGCAGACGCTTGATCAGGGCCATCGGCTTGCGCTTGAGGCCGCGCGAGAAGCGACGGCGGGCGCGGGCGTTCACCAGGTCCATGAGCTCCTCATGGTTCAGGTCCAGAAGCTTGTCCAGGTCCACGCCACGGTAGCTGAACTTGCGGAACGTGCGCTTCTTGCGCAGCGCAGCGAGCTCCAGGTTCTTGTCCTCCACGGATTGGTCAGCCATTGTTTCCAGTAATACGGGTCTCCGGAATGCCCCAAGCGCGTGAAGCTGCGCCCGCCTCGGCGTAGAGCAGCCACCCAGCCACCAGCGCCAATCGACTGGCCGGTAGCTTTTTACGTAAAAAGGGGGCGTAATTACGTGTCATCGAGCTTAAATGGATACCAATAATTAATTGGGAACGATTTGAAAGGAGACAATAATTATGGAGTACACTTGGCTACTTTTTTGTGTACAGCTGGTGTGCACAGGCCAATTGGCTCGACGAGGTGATGGTGTATGTGGACTTGAACGTGCGCGCCACGGCGCGGGTCTCGGCGGGCGAGCTGCAGCGCTGTACGTTGCGATGATGCAATGGAGTTGATGCAGCAGAAAAATGGTGGATTGATTGTGGTTGCTTTTGTCGCTGCCGATAGTGGGCTACGCGACTGTGTGTGTCAATGTGGACTGTGAAGGCAGCGAGAAGCCCAAGTTGGTGACGGCGCTGCCCGATCTGCCGCAGTCTGCGCAGAAGGACAAAGGTGGCAAGAGCGCGAAGAAGGCCAAGTTCTACACGGCTGCGCTCGGCAACGGGCTGCAGCTGAAGGACGCTGACGCGGCCGGGAAGAAGGAGCTGACGAAGCAGCGCAAGCGCATCACGCTCAAGCTGGAGGAGGTGGCGGACGCACAGAAGCTGGTGAGCGTTGGAAAGCTCGACTTAGAGCTAAGAGTTGCTGGTTTACTCACTTTGCTGTGCATTGGGCAGTTGGGATCGGACGTGGTGCAAGGATACGACGTCATTGCAGCGGAGGCGGCCACGTCCAAGGTGTTCCAGTTCCTGTGCGAGCAGGCCGACATCGACCTCATCACGTTCGATGTCGCCAACCGTTTGCCGTTCCAGATCAAGCGGCCACTGGTGCGTTGCAATGTTTACGACGCTTGAAGGTTTGGTCGCCATGACTTACATGTTGCCTTGTGTGCAGATTGCCGCTGCCATCAAGCGCGACATTCACTTCGAGATCACGTACACGCCGTGCCTGGGCGACACGGCAGGGCGGCGGTACTTCTTCTCCAACGCCAGCAACCTGGTCCGCCTCACGGGCGGAAAGAACCTCGTGTTCTCCAGCGGAGCCACGCGCGACATTCTGCTGCGTTCGCCCTACGACGTGCTCAACGTCGGGCTCCTGTCCGGCCTCAAGTACGGCCAAGCGCTCGACGCTATCTCCACATCGTGTCTGGCAGTACTGGAGCACGCAGACAAGCGCAGAGGGATTATAGGAGGCGTGCAGGTGCAAGCCACGGAAGACGTAGCCATGGAATAAACTTATCTTGTTGGCTTGCAGTATTGAAGTTGCGTCGGTATCTATGGTCTATGATTCCATCGCCTCCGCCGAGTCGTCGTCATTGTCTTCAACCTTCCGTTCCCGTGTGGGAGGCTCCTCTTCTGTCTTGGCGTCGTCCTGCATGTCCTCGTCGGCCAATCCCTTTTCCTCTGCGTCTTCATCTCCATCCTGCTCGTTCTCCTCCGCATCCGACGGCTCGTCCACCGACGCCATGCCTTCGTCCTCGTCGGCGTCCTCCTCGTTCGTGTTAATCGCCACTTCATCCAGTCGTTCTTCAACCTCGTTGGTGGTCGCAGCGCCCTCGTCCTCTTCAACCGCAGTCTTTTGGTTCTTTTTCCGGCTCGCAGCAGCCTTCGTCTCTGTATTGCAGCAACCAGAAACCATAGAACAACGTAAGAAACTAGAGCCGACAGATAAAGAGCTCCTCGAGCTATTGCGCGTATCTGACCTTGCAGGCAAGCCTCAATAGGCTCGATGAAGTGCTCAAAGTCCGCATCTCTCAGTGTTTGCAGCACGTCCTTCAATGTGATCGTGCTGCGCTTGTTGGCTACCGACGTTTCGTGCGCACTGCAACACGTACAATGAATCCACGGTGAGTTAGTCCATAAAGCCAAAAAGGATTGCAACGCGTGTGCCGCACGTACATCGACGCCAAGTACAGCGTAAACACGCTGACCGCTGAGTTCAGTGTCTGACGGGCATCCTTGGTCAAAATGGCGCGCTCAGGCAGCGCCTTCTTCACGGCGCGAGCCGTCAAACTCGCCGCGTGCTCCTGCTCCATCTTCGGTTAAAACATGGCGGGAATGACACGAACTTAGGGTTAAGTTCGATTGAGTGGTGTGGTGGACACAAATTCGACAGTGTAGCCATTCGCGAGACTAATCGTTGGATGATGAGCGATAGCGCCGACCCCACCGGGGTGTCGGACGCCGAGCTGGCTGCGTGCGTTGCTACGCTGCAGAAGCTGCATGGCGAGGAAGCCCACCAGCTGTTCCAGTCATCACCGCGCTTCAAGCCGCTGAGGACGGCGCTGGTGCCGCTGATTACGGACCTGCGAGCCAAGTTTTTCCACGGCAATTCGGCGGCCAGCGACAACTCGCGGCAGGAGCGCAAGCGGGCGAAGAAAGTGGAGCGCGCGAGGCAGAAGGCGCTGGACCAGCAGTATGTGAACAACACCAAGCTGCGCGCTGAGCGGTTGGCCCGGCTGGCGGCGCTGCAGAAGCAGAGCCCGCTGCTGGCCAACGTCCCAGACGGAGTCGCGGCGGCGGACGAACCCATGCTGCTCAAGGAGAACGGAGAGGAACAGAAGGCGAAGGCTGTGGAGAAGGAAAAAGACGAGAAGGAGAACGAAACCGAGCAGCTGCACTACCACCGCGCGTGCTACACGTGCAAGGTCAAGTTCCGCAAGCTGCACCACTTCTACGACCGCATGTGTCCGTCGTGTGCGGAGCTCAACTACAAGAAGCGGCTGCAGAATGCGGATCTGCGAGGACATATCGCAGTCGTGACGGGTGCGAGAGTGAAGATTGGTTACGAGATCACGCTCAAGCTGCTTCGTAGTGGCGCGATGGTTGTCGCCACCACGCGGTTCCCGAAAGACGCGGCCTTCCGGTACGCCAAGGAGAAGGACTTCGAGGCCTGGAAGGACAGGCTGCAGGTCTACGGCATGGACTTCCGTGATCTGGGTGTGATCGACAAGTTCATGGACCATATCGAGGAGACTTTTGGGAGTCTGGACATCTTGGTCAACAACGCGACGCAGACGATTCGGCGCCCCGTGCACTACTACAAGCACCTGATCGAGTGCGAGGTGGCCCCGGTCCCGGAGGACATGGCTCAGGTCAACCAGATTCTGCGGGGCAATGCAAACCTTCTGGGTAGCGCTCCTGCTGCTGCGAATGTGGAGAGTGACAATGTGTCTGTCAACGGTGCTGCCATCGTTAGCGCGAATGGAGGCTCTTCCACGGCGATCTCCACGGGTGCGGCGTCCGCGCCTGCATCCGTGCACCTCTCACAGATGCCCCTTGTTGCCGAGGACCAGCATTCCGAGGAGACGGCAGCCTTGTTCCCCAAGGGCCAGGTGGATAACAACCAGCAGCAAGTGGATCTGCGCACTTCGAATTCGTGGGTCCAGAAGATCAACCAGATCGAGACGATGGGTATGTTCATGCGTGCAGGTGTCTTGTGTATTGATGTTGATCCTGACTAGTGCTTGCGATTGTTTGCGTTGTGACAGAACTCGTGGAGGTGTTCGCAATCAACACGATGGCACCGTTCATCCTCAACAAGCGTGCGATCCCCCTCCTTGAGAAGGTGAGCGATACGCTGCGTCGCTATTGGAAACGATGTCTCGCTTTGGTTCTGACACCCCCGTATTTTTTTGTTTCTCCAATGCTTAGAGCAAGAACCCGCGTCGGTTTATCATCAACGTCAGCGCCATGGAGGGTAAATTCTACCGCACCAAGACGCCGAACCACCCGCACACGAACATGGCGAAGGCTGCGGCGAACATGATGACGCGGACGTGCGCCGAGGACCTCGCTCGTAAGAGCATCTACATGAACTCGGTTGACACTGGCTGGATCAACGACGAGAACCCCCGCGACGTGGCCGTCCGCATTGCGGACACCCACAACTTCCAGACCCCGTTAGACGAGATCGATGCCGCAGCGCGTGTGCTGGATCCCATCTTCTCTCTGTTCCAGGAGGGCCACACGGGCGAGCCTCTCTTCGGCCAGTTCCTGAAGGACTACACTGTGTCAGAGTGGTAAACGGTTCTGCGACCGGCTCCTTCATAGCAAAGAACGGGGAATAGATTCCATGTGAACAACTCTGGTGTACATGACTCGCTTCGGTCCTACTCGTCGAACTCCCTACTCAGTAGAATACAGGCCGGAGAGGATGCGGAGTGTTGAAGCGCGCTGGCTGGATCCAGAATCCTGGGCCCTCGCAGCGCACGAAGATGGCCGCGAGATAGGAACCGTGCTCTAGCCTGGTCATGCAGGCCTGCACGAACTCATCCTTCTCGATGTGGCCGAGACTCTTGGTGATGCAGATGTTCTGCAGCAGCGTGTTGGGCGCGAGGTCGTTGTCTCGGGCGAGCCCTCCAGCTGACGTTGCCAGGTAGGCCATCACGTCGAGCTTGAACCCTTGTTCGGTGAGCTGGCCTCGAGGCTGCGTCATCCACTCGGGGAAGCTGGCAGCCACGGGGTAGTCCGAGTTGACTACCGCAACGAACTCGTGCACGTTCTTGGGGTTCCAGTGCAGCGTCATTCCGAACAGGGTCAAGTCGATGGTCGGCTCCTATGTAGAATGACGGACAAGGTTAGCTGGCTCACTGCAGCTTTGACAACATTTTGCTGGCGTACCGAGAGCAGCGCAGACTCCGCAATGATGCCGCGCTCGTAGCCGGTTGGAATGTCACCAGGTCGGCGCATGGGCTCCATTGTGGCGTTGTGTGGGGCTTGTCCGGTGGTCAGCAAATTTGAAAGTGAGCAAGTGTGAGCTCCGTCGAGCTTCGTCGCCGGGTGATTTTTTCGTCCAGCGCCTGACATGGAGGACGCTTGAAGCCGCGGCCGAGATGGACCAAGCAGTCATCACGCCCAAGCAGTCATCAACAGTCGCTAAGGCGCATTTTGTTTACATTTTGAATAGTCGCTGCGCTCCCAGCATCATGATTTGAATCAAGTCCACGGTTTGCGGAATGAGCTCTCTCTACAGAAGCCGTCGTGTAGCGTTAGCTTCCTTCGCTACGAGTTGGTCTCCACCGTTATGGGCAGTGATGTACTGTCAGCCACCGGCAGTTCTGCCGTTGGAGCGGAGCTCTCTCGCACCTCGTCGTCCGCCTTCGCTGGTGTCGGCGACGGCGGCGGTGCTGCCTCCTCCTGGGCAACATTCTCAGCAGGTGCATCTACCGGTGCCGCATCCTCCCCAGACTTACTTGTCTCTGCTGCGTCGGATTGCTGCTCTTGTTGTGGACTGGTTTCGCTTGGGGCTGCAGCGACTTCAACGGGCACAACGCTCGTGATGTCGGCATCATTCGGCTGCTTCGCTTCTGGCTTGGCTTGCTGCAACTCTACCACCGGCTCCTGCTCGTCCTCTTCCTCGTCGTCGAGTCGCACGATTTTATCAAGGACGACCGCCCGGCCGCTCCAGACCCAGGTCTCCCGCACCTTCAGAGTCTCGCGACCGCCGCCGTCGTCCGATGCACTGCGCGAAAGCACCTGTCGGTCGCGCAGCCACCACTTGCCGCGACGAGCTCCTACCGCGGC
>JAIKVE010000988.1:0-14518 GCA_024679115.1 Phytophthora pistaciae
CACGGTGCAGTCCGGCATCATTGTGGCGGCGGTGCTGGACTTCGCAAACCGCAGCTTCTCCAACATCGGGCTGTCGATGGCAGACAGCGCGCTCTACCAGGTTGTCTACTCGCCCGTGATCTGCTGGTCGGCGCTCGTGTCCCCGCTCATCTCGGAGACAGTCGTGCCCAAGGAGGAGTTGTTCGGGATTGTGCCCGTGGCGTTTGGACTGGCCTTCATTGCGGCTAGAGCGTCGGGCGGCGGACGTGACAACACGTAACAACATGCAGCGGACAAGGAAGCTAAGACGCTTTAAATGAACAAGCAATGATCAACAACAGGGAGGAGGTCGTGCATTAGTGCTAAGCGAAGCGGATGCAGTAAAAGCCAATCTGACAATACAATACTCCGATCATGAGTGTCAAATATATTTGCAATGTGAAACATCAGCTATTCCAATGCTATACACTAGGGTCAACTACCCATCAACATCACTGCCGTCTCCTCCTCCATTGTTGTTGTTTTCTTCTTCTTCTTCGTCGTCGTCTTCTTCTTCGGAACTGCTCTCAATGTTGTCATCGTCCTCTTCATAATTTCCACTGACGAACAACGTGCCGCGAATGATCTCAGGGTCCAACGAGCATCGCTTCGAGGTAACTACATTTCCACTCTTGGAAAACGCACGCTCCGGTGGCACAGAAGTTGCAATACATCCTAACCATTTCCGTGCTAGGGCCTCCACGATCGGGTACTTCCCTTGCCGCGTTGACCACCACTGTAGAGCATCAGTAGTCACTCGAGTTCCATGTGCATCGCCAAGGTACTGTCGAACCTGAGAATCGCACTCATCTTTCAGCTTATCATCCGCCACGGTGGGCGCTTCCTCCACATACCGCTCTGTCCCTCCGCTGAACACTTCTATAAGCCAAGCTACATTCTTTTTTGCAGCCGATGGCGGTCGCGAGGAATCCTTCGCCACCCTCGTGTCTTCTTCACTGGTGGATTGGGTGGCTCTCATATCGTTTCCCATCTCAAACACAGCCGCTTTGAGGCGAGCAATAGCCGTTTTAGCCTCTTCGTGGTTTAGATGCTTGAGCTCCGCCGATCCTGGATCCAGTGCTGAAATCCACAGCAGCTCCTTAGGTAGTTTCTCCTTGAACCTTTCCGTGAAAAGCGTGACGTACGTACGCCGAACGGACTGCATCAACGTCTTCACTCGCGGAGCAAACGCTTCATTGCCGACCGAACGCGCGATCACCTCGAACATTTCTTCGTCTTTGAACTTCCTTTCGATTGTGCGGAGAACGGGTACAGCCATAACCGGTGTAGGGTACTTCTTCCCACCTAAACCGTCGGTTGCTTCAGCGAACGGTTCAAGCAAGACAACTAAACATCGGATGACTACAGCTGTTGGTTGCTCAAATTTTGCGTCTGAAAACTCACGCGTCCTAGTGACGTGTCCAAAACAATCGTCAAGAGCAGTTCGAAGTTCCAGCATGCGCAGTAGCAAGGCATGCGTGCTATTCCAACGCGTGGCACAATCGGTTTGAGGAACAAGCACTCTGGTTTGAAGCCCTCGTAAGCAATCCAATGCTTTCACGGAACGGCTGAAAAACACGGCAAGCTTGCGAAATATTTCCACGACGCGATGTAGCTTATCCAAGTCAGCCCGAGCCGCTGCGCACGACTCCTCGATAAACGCCTCAATTTCCTCACAGGCAACTTGCTCAAGGGCAGCATCAATGTCTTCGTCGGATTTGGCAGCAGCCATCATCGCTTATGAGGTCTTGTCCGATTTCTTATTGACAATTCCGCCGCCAACGATGAGATGCAGAGAATGAGCTAAGCACGACATGGAGTCGAGGTTCAACAGTTCGCACGCCTTCACTCCATTCGACGCACCATCCCGAAGAAACTTCACGCACTTTTCAATAGGAAGCCCCCATTCATTCATAATTGCTCGCAACGATTCGGCAATACGGTATCCATCGTGATTCCCTGGCAAGTACCGTACCTCGAGCACCCAGCTCCACATACGAAACTCCTCATCCAAGTAATGGAGTGTGAAGCAGATGAATCCAAGCTTACTTTTGGACGTCCAAATGTCGGCTGATGCTGAGTAAAAAATGCGCTGGACAGCAATCTTCTCCTTGAGAACATCACGAAGCTGGGCAGCAACCACTTCAACTCCAGCACGTGCTTTCCAAGGCTTGATGATTTTGATGCGCTTTTGCAAAGTGTTGAGGTAGCGGGAATGCTTGCGAAAGTTCTTATCCATCGAAATGGTGAACGGTCTCATCGACTTTGCAATCCAGATCGATGCCAGGTCATCAGCTCGTGCTTGCTCCTTTTCGGTTGCTGGCGGTAGTACAGTGACCGGTTTCCTGAGTGCCCCCACTTCTTGGTGCATCAGCGGCTGGGTTGAGTTTTGCTTGCGCGCTATCTCCTCTTCGGCTGCTTTCTTGATTTCTTTCGGGTGCTTCTTTTTCATGTGCCTGGTGACATGGGCGGTGTTGGACTTCTCGAAAACAATTTCTTCTCCGCACTTGTTACAGTATGCACACCAAGCATGCTCCGATCGTAGGTCCTTGATATTCATCCCGATGTACTCATTTTTGCAGACGAGCTGAATAAACCGCCAGTGCTCGGGCTTGCGCTTCTTGTGCATTTCGAACAGCACTATTTCGGCACTTGTTGCCGGCGTCGAAGGAGCAACAGGGTGCTTTCTTGTCCGCGTTGAACAGAGCTTGTTGTCTTGCCGCGGTTTCTTCGTTGCGCCGTGCTTGGCGACTTCCCACTGCGAGCTCGTTGCGCGCTGTTGGGTGACTTGCCGCTACGCCCTCTCGGAGCTGCGTTCGGCGACTTGCCGGTTGGAGGGCACCCTCTTTGACCGCTGCTGGGCGACTGCAAACTGCGATTTAGCTGAGAAGTAAGGGGTGGCTTTCCATTGCGCCCTTGCTGCGCGCTATTGGGTGTCTTCGTGCGCTCTTGCTGGGTACCGCTTGGTGTACTTGTGCGGCGACTACGGGTGGCACGGTTAGAACGTGTATCAATTCGCTTGTTGGAATCCGCCGGAGAGTATACGGCATCTTGAAGGTTGCTGCAGCACTCGATGTCTCCGATTCGGCGCTTGCGTTGCTCGCAACTCTGGGTGGAGGCTTGCTGCTTGCGTGCAGGACGCCTAGGAACAACGACACCAGGCGCCAACGGGCTCTGCGAATCCCCGTGGGCTTGATTTAGATTCTCAGAAGCACGATTCTGGTCTTGGACCGATGCTTGATCGTCCAAGTTACTATCGAACCCGATCGTCGCTTCCATGCCGTTGTAGCGGTCTTCTTCGTCTTGGTACGTAAGCCGGGCTCGAAATGGAGAGCTCCGCATGAATGAAGCACTGAATGTACGTCCCACGACAGCTTCCCGATGAGTGCCTTCGCTCTGAAGATAGCACGGCGGTGCTAAACCCACTGTAGGTCGCTCGTCTTCTAGCTGGTGGCTTGCTTCATGTGGTGTGCCAGATCCCAAACGGATGATGCCGATGGTCGCCTCGGATCGATAGCAGCCCGACTTCCTTTCAAGATGTGCTGCGCTCAGGATTTCGCGCAATAGTGACCGCCATGCCCCCCACGGCTCAAGCGTCGCGGTCAAATAACGGTATCTTTGCGATAGCTTTTAACGATAACGTTAGGTTTTTAACGGTATTCTATAACGACACATCGTAACGTTGAAAGGCCTACTGCCGGTACCGTGAAATTACGCATAAACATGGTATTAGAATACACACATATTCAAGCCCCACTCAGAGGTTTCACGGTCCAGATGTATACGAAAAAAAGTTCCAGAGTACCCGTGGGCACTGATTGTGTCGGTTCACAATTAGTTGTTAGAACCAGATGTTTTTTTATCTAAGTTTAGTCCCCATACACAGAACTTTGCGGTTACATTGGTAAACTGTCATGTACAATATTTCTGCGATTCTTTGATTTGTGGTCTAGCAATAGAATTGTTTGTTCAAGTTGCGAAAGTGGTCGTACACACTCGAAATGAATTGTTTGTTCAAGTTGCGAAAGTGGTCGTACACACTCGAAATGATTTTTAACAAGAGGCCGCCCTGCCGGGCTGCTCTGTGAGCCAAACCATTACTCAAAGAGCAGCCCATGGTATGAAAAGCACTCTCAAGGGCGTCAGAGGCGACTGTGGCGAAGATAGCGACTTCTCACTTCGCCGTAGTCGCCATTTCACAATTCATCTTCAAGGCACGAAGTCTCCCCCCAAGCCCAACCCACATCGCTCGCTGCTCTTCGGGCGCCCCGCACGCCCAACACCAACCGCCCCGGCCCTCAACACCTTGGGGTCGGCCACAAACCCTCGACACTCCGCTGAGTACGCTTCGCGTCGACCATTCTCTCGGCCCGTCGCAAGACTTGACCCGGCCCGGCTCGGCTCGGTTCGTCTAGGGCTCCCAAGGCCGTTCATTGGCCCAGGCTCTGGCAGCAACCCGGCTCTGGTCCCCGTTTCGGCCGACTTTCGCCGCGTCTAGTCCCGGTTCTCGCCTCCCCCGCAAGCCGGCTCGCCCCATCCGTTCCCATGCCAGACCGAGTGGCGACGACCGCCGGACAGCGGGGCAGCTGGCGCCTTCCCATCGACGTGGACGAGCCCGGTCTCACCCCGCAGCAGATTGGTGCCCGCACCGTTAACCTGGTGCGGATGCACTTCATCGACTCGGCCAACGAAGAGGAAATCCCCGAAGTCCCCGGCTGGTACCTGTACCGGCTGAACGAACCGAGCACGACCGTGCTCCCGTTAATGGGGCTCGATCCCTGCCCCCCCCCCCCCCCCCCGTTCAACGACAGCACTGTCTTCCTCAAGGCCGGTATTGTACCCCAGGGCATTAGGGCTCGCCGTGGCGCGCTCATGGCTACCAACGACGTTGGTCGTTACACGCAAGAGCAGCTGACGCTCGTGTGTTGCTGACGGGGTTGCGCATTCGAGTGCTTCGCAAGTTTGAACGACGCCTGAAAAGGGCACTGCTGCGTTTTCGACTGGCCGTTCGAGGCGATGACTTCGAGCGCTACGAGTACATCTCCTACAACATCGGGCAATAGGGCTCGGTTTACGCGACTATTCGAAGCGTCGTGCAGCCGTTCAGTGTGAATGAGCGCCGTCGTGCTGAAGGACTCGCCATGCAGTGCGCAGCACAAGTCTACCGCCCCATCCCTACCCCCAATCATGTCGTCGGGTTACCGCAGCTGGATGGAGAACTGGAAGGGATGCTGCGACGGTTCGAGGACGACTGGTGCCGTCAACCCCAGCCGCCGTCAGTCGTGGATCTGACCAACGCCACCCCCAGCGACCAAGAAGAATTTGTGCCCGCGCCCGTGCCGCCGTTACGACACCGCCCGTGGCCACGGTGCCATCGCAGTACCAACAAAAATTGCTGGACTCTGTGCGCGCCGCCCGCGAGGGTGTTGAAGGGGCTACACAGTGGCACAATTCCCCCTTGGATGAGCTCCGGGCGACGCGGGCAACGCTGACGATTGAGGTCACGGAAAGTCGCCGTACACCGGAGGCAAGCTTCCGCGACCTTATTGGTTCGATGGAGCTGTCAGCGGCTGAGTCACGACGAGCTATTTGGAGCGTCGTCACATATTATTATATTATATTATATTATATTATATTATATTAGGGGTTAGCTACTGCGGCATATAAGTTTTAAATAAAGACTTACATAGCGTTGCTTTGAGTCGAATCGAGTTCAATTGAGTCGGATCGACTCGGTTTTCCGGGCTTATCCGGATTTGGATGCTGGTCCACCGGATTGACATTTAGCTCCCGAGGATCTTTACTACAGACCTCAACTCCCAACCCAGAGAAGCACGGAGGGCAACGAGGATGTCGAAGGTTCTTTAGCAGCGTGACATCGATGGTGTGGTGAATAACTCAGAAATGACCGCTACAGAAAGCTCTGAGACGTATAGTAAGCAGAGGTTGAATAAGCTTTCGATATCTGGCTTTTCATAAATGATCTCGGCAACTACAAGTTCCCCTGTACGAGCTGTGAGTGCGAGAACGGAAAACATTTCTGAAGTTCCAAGGCTCATTCTACGATGCGGAACCACCTTAAAAACTATCACAGCAGCGTATATGACGTTGCTATCGATACACGTGCGTGAAGGCAAACCGATCCATGGATTCGAACGCTGTGGGCTTGTGCTGCTGCGTGTAGTACTCACCCGTCTGTTCATAGAGCTTTGACGCTTTCTCTTGGAGCTTTGACTCCTTCCCGTCCGTGGTGTTACTTCGCCCCCTGCTGGTGGGATATCGGCCTTGGTCCTGCGCGGGAACTACGAACCTTAATCGTTGAGCCCCGGCTTCTGCGTGAGTTCTAGCTTGTCGCACCTGCCGTGGGGTCCTGTATCCGCATGTGGGATTTCGGCTCGGTTGACTACGGCTTCGCTTAGTAAGGTTTTGACTCTTATTCGACTCGTGGGACTACGGCTTCGGCTCGTGCGACATGGCTCCGGCTCTTGGATGCCACTGTGATCCTACCCGTGTGCGCAGCTGAGTTTGTGCATGTAGGTGCTGTGCGTTGGGCTTGCGTTTTGTGCTCCTACTCGTACTGATGGCTTCTGACCACCCTCTTCGGAAGCATAGAAAGCTGAACATATATGATATACTTCGAAGTTTGTTTTATTAGCGCTCCGTATGTATTTTGTTGGAGAGCTTTCTCTGACAAGGTCATTGAGTGTTATCTATTGTGGCGCATCACGAGCGGCTGCATTTGTTGAGGGCATAGGACGCTGTGAGGCTTTCTACGCCTACCCGACCGCCGTATCTCATCGCTTTTGGCGTTAGGGTTTTGGGCGGATCGCCGCATCTGTGGCTTTGGTGATCATCTTGACGTATGGCGCTGTGGCTCTCTGGACGATGTAGATTTCTCAAAACAAAGGGTCTTATGTAAATTTTTAGTCCGTACAAGCGCATACAGCGGCGACCGCATTTGACTGAGTATTTTGCAGAGCAAAGAACGTGTCCGGGATCAGAACGAGTTACAGTACGTACAGATCAGCCGTGTCCCGTCAGTGACATTGCTCAAATTATCAAAATTCCGTAAAATTTGCTGGATCGACACCATCTAGCTTTGCATCTTATATTTGTTTAATCAAGTGTTGAGCAACCCAAAACAAGCATCCAGAGCTGCTCAAAGTGCAGCTTGGTTCTATTAAATGGGGGGAGGGGGGTACAAAGGTTGGTGTGGGGTACTTTACAGTTTCTACCCAAATTATCACTGGCCCGCTAACAAAACTAAATAACTATGGTTGCCCCCGATATCTAATGAATGATTGCCTCATCCTATTGAGCAGGGAAGCCATTTATACCTATTTCGTAGAGCAATGAGTAGCCCCGGGCTCTAGCATATGACAGGAATAAAACCGTAAACGCACTCAGCAAATAAATATATTATCAGTTTAGCAAATTGCATCTTACGGTCTAGATGCTAGTGTGTATGGTCGTCATGTCCCAGTAGCTTTTATTCACCTTTTTAGGATAGGGTCATTTCAAGGGCGGTCCGCTCGAGCGCATGACCATCCGAGCGGCGCTGAAGAGACAGTCGACGATGTTGGGCGCTCGGCGTGACTTCAACTTTGCACCACTTAATAATGCGATCACCGAAGTATATTTTGGTAGGCTCCGCCTCCCACCTAGCCTCCTCCGCGATTTTCGCTGCTCTCGAAAACGTCTGTAATGCCGTGCACTCCGGGTTAGAGAGTCGTCTCGCTTGGCAAGCCAGCACCTTCACCACTCATGTCTCAAAACCGGGCGAGTTGGAGAACAGTATCAGCTCCCAACGCTAAAACACAAAAAAGCAAAAGAAATAGGTAGCAGTATGAATAAATAGAACTTAGTCACGTGTGTTCGACAGGTTGCGGCCTTCCGACTGCGGCTTGTTGGAGAAGAACTCCACATCCGCCAGCGGAGTCAGGAGGCCTTGAACCGCCAGTTTGCATCCGACGACAGGGTCTCCTCGGTGGGTTCCTCGTCATCCGCGCTGATAAACTCGAGTAGCTCGAAGTAGCGCTCGAGCATCTTGTAGGCCAACTCCCAGTGAGTCAACTTCGGTGTAAGGGAAGCCTCAAGCTTATTTCAAAAACCAAATACCAAAATTAGAGTATGGTCCAGACCATATTTTAAAATTAGCGTACCTCAATCTTTCAGCTTGGGCGTACTAGGCCCTAGGTTATTAGGCCGTCAGGTTCGAAGTGAGGGGACTTTAGTGGCCATGAAACGCTTCCTCCACTACTCGTTACACCCCTCAGGAATAAGAACGTGTGCCACATAAGTAGATGTGTAGTACTTCTCCTACTGGCTTATATAAAGAGATATTTCACCTTGTAAAATTGAGCACTGAGCGCTCCCGCTAAAAGTTGAACTTGTTTACCCTCTGATTATTCCTTTACTTGATTCATTTAATGTATGGCTACCCAGGAACGTTGTCTACCTTACTGGTTGCAGTTCCCTATTCTTAGGACAGCTGGTAACTGCATCCATTTGTTATCCACTTTCTCATAATTTTCTCGCAAAGCCAGGAATTTTAATTATACACTTAACGACCGTTCACTATATGACAAAAATTCAGCATAGCATATGATTATCATTACAGCCCAAAACAAACACAATCCAATTTTGCGATACAATCAGCTTATTTTCACATGACTTCTGCCTTTTAAAAGGAAGAAGTCATGTGAAAATGCCAATGAGAGCTCGCATTGGCGGCACCTTCGCACTTTGTACGCCATTTCGTCCTTCACTTTCAATTTTGCTGTTAAGCTGCATCGGTTCGACTTTGCGCCTTTGGTCGCACTCAAACTTACGGGGAGCTACGACATATGCAGTTAAAACGCCCAGGCCTCGGTCTGCGGCACCATCCCCACTGATTTTGGGGAGCGCTAGAGCAAAGGTATCATTTAGCATGGCTGGGACTTAGTTCCTCCTTTTCCCAATGCGGTCAATGGTGGCGCTTGCTGTGTCGCATCATGTTATCGTTATGTACCGTATGTACCGTAGTCTAGTTTAACCATTAAGCTTAGGCATATTGGAAGTCTTAATAGTATGATAACGTTGCGTCTTATTGTGTTGTCTTAATCGTTTAAGTATATGCCTCCATCAGCCGCACTAGCCTATTGTTCATCGCCAGGGTTCTTAAATCCCACGTCTGCGATGACCTCTTAGGAGGGACAGTAACTTCAGGGGGAGGTATAATGTTTTTTTTGGAATTATTACTGGGTTTTATGGAAGTATTTTACATTTTACCTGCAAACACTCCCCGGCTTCTCCGACACGGGTTGTGAGCCCGTTATGAAGGAAACATTCGCCGCCGTAGGTCGTGAAGCCGAGTACACGCGGACAAAGCAGATTTTAGCACGTAGTAGTCACCAAGCAGTCAAAATGCAACATGTTGTAGTTGTGTCGGACCGTCGACTGTGAAGTACAGCCGTACTAGAGCAGACAGCAGGTGCGAGGCATCCGCTGTGAACAGGAGCTCGGGATGCGACCCTCAGAGCACCGCCCTGCAACGAGCCGTTCGGCGTAGCCGTTGTTCATGGCGCCCTTCAGCACCAACACACCGGACAGCAACGTGCCGACGGACACTGCCCGGGTCCAGCTGCAGTAGCAGCACACTGCGGCGTTGGTGAAGCTCGGTGGCGGTGTAACGGACGCTGCCGTTGCCCAGACTGGGAGGACGACGCCTTCAGTGGTAAAGCTGCGATCGAGTGCGCCTGCGAGCACACATAGCAAAACGTAATGAGCTAATACATTGCATGGGTTGCGAGGGTAGACAGGCGACCAGCGTGCGCTGCGCGCACCGAGCTGCAGCTCACAACACAACTTACCTTGAGCCTGCTAAAGCCCCTCAAGTCCCTGTGAGGCTGCGCCTTGCACGATTGGTGCCCACGTAGTGTTCCTCCGTCCTCGCCACCTGCACAATCACAACGCAAGCTTGGTGAACATCATGGAGACGCCGACCTACAGCGCACCCACAACCTCTCATCACCACCGCAGCACAGCAGCGAGCCAAAGATTATCGACGGTAAGCAGCGGTGGACGTACACAACAAGGTGTCGCCCACGACAAGGATAATGCGCGGGTGTGCAGCTGATGTAGGTATATGGTAACGGCTAGCGCTCTAGCTAGCGTCACAAGCGAGCGGTAGCTGGAAGTTACCGGAGAGAGAGCGGTGCTCAAAGAGGGCAGTAACAATAGTGGGTGAGATGGAGGCAATGGACATGTGTCCAGAAGTCGAGGACGTGGACAGTATAGTGTAGAGGACCATGGAGAGAGACGTCGGGGACTGCAGGGCCTGTCAACGGCTTCTTGGACGAGGGTTTCGTGTGCACTACGATCCCTTTGAAGGAAAGGGTGCCAGCTTCAGCTATAAGTAATCTATACTGGGAGGTCCTCACCTCACCCCTACAACTATACACAGAGGTCCCTGTTACCTCTCAGCACCTCGGCGCAATACCTCTCTGCACTTCGATGCCCCCCCCCCAGGGCCTGTCAACGGCTTCTTGGACGAGGGTTTCGTGTGCACTACGATCCCTTTGAAGGAAAGGGTGCCAGCTTCAGCTATAAGTAATCTATACTGGGCCGTAGTCATTTCCCCATATTAAGTCATTTCCCCATCTCACTTACATGCCGGCACCAAATCGTGTAATTCACACCTTCTCTCAGCTCCCGTATCACTTAGATCTAATCTACTATGCACTGCAACAAGCCTGCTCATCTCATTCTACAGAGCTATTAACTCTGCTCCTGATCCGGTAACGCCACTCCTTACCACTCTTCGGGCACAAAAAAAAATCTAAAAGGAAATGAACGATAGGGAGATAAATATACTGGTACGTCACAAATCGTGGAAGCAGATATCATAGGGTTATAGAGATACAAGGGGGCGTGTATCTTCTGCACAGGAGTGTTGGTTAAACTATACATTTTATCCAATCCGATGTAAACCCGCGCTAAACTGATAGAGATTGCTTGAATCGCTTCGATCAGGGGGTGCTTATTTAGGGACTCTATAGACATAATGAACTCAAATGAAAAAAAAATGAGTGGCGGCAACGCTGGTGAAGAAATCGCAGCGCAACAGCAAGTCACGCGAATGGGTCGCTATCTCTGACAGCACCATTTCCAAATTACCACTATGGAGACTACCAAGCGCCCCGGCAGAAAGCGAGACGATGCCTGGAAGGAGGTCGACGTGGACGATGACGGCTACGTTTACTGCCTTCGTTGCGAGGCCGTCATCCACAAGCTCGGCTACACCCACGTTGATCGTGTCAAACGTCACCTCCGGGAAACTTGCGCGAAACGTCCTCGCCAAGAGGTCGTGACGTCGTACTTTCCGTCTCAGATTGACGGGGCCACACAGGACCAGTTCAACAAGTTGTTCGCCTTATGGCCCTTCACCACCGGCATGGCGTTCTACAAGGCGCAGCACAAAACATGCGCGGCGGTGTTTCGTCTGCTCAACCCGACCGTTACTATCCCGTCTCAGTACCTCATCCGTGGACACCTGCTAGATGAGTGCTACGACGACTCGATCTGCCAAATGCGCGCCGCACTCGCGAGGCCCTTCTGCTCTATCGTCACGGACGGCTGAACGGATATCAATGGCTTCGCGGTAATCAATTACCTCGCCATTTGCGGTCAGCAGACATTTTTCTTGGAGTCAGTGTACACGGGCAGCACGAGCCATGATGCCGCGTTTCTAGCCGACGACATCCAGCGCGTGATCAGAAAGTACGACTTCTTCGATTTCGTGGCAGTTGTGACCGACAATACACCGGCCAATCAGAATGCATGGGCGATTCTTCAAGACCCTCACCCGAAAATGTTTTTTCACGGTTACGTTGCACACACAGTCAATCTGTTGGTGAAGGACGTGGTGGCGTCGCTCAAGTGGCTGGAAAACTAGTGGCGGAGTGCAAAGACGTCGTCGTCTTCTTCAAGAAGAACCACAAGTTGTGGTACAAACTGAAGGCTCTCCAGCAGGAAGCTGCTACACCGGACGACGGTGCGCTGCCGGCTCTGGCACTGCCGTGTGATACACGGTGGGGGTCTATTTTAGCGTGTCTTCGAAGCGTGCTGAAGTCTGAGAAGATATTGCTGCAGGTGGTATCAGACCGTGGGTCCCTGAGTGCTCCGACCAAGTCCAAGAAGGCTGCGCGCCGCGCGGTGCTCGACGTCGCCACGGGTAAGGCTCTTGTGCCTCAATTGCAGAAGGCAGTCAAGATCTTGCAACCGCTGGTCAAGTACCAACGTCGTTTCGAAAAGAACAGGGCCGTGGCGTCGGAGGTGTTCGACATGTTTTTGGTGCTGCCGAGCGAAATTGCTCAGCCACCTTTAACGGCTGCTGAGCAAGAAGCTGTTCGCTCGACGATTGCAGCTCGGTTTAATTTCGTCTATGGTGATGCTCATGGTGTGGCGCACTTGCTGGACCCCCGCTTTGCCGGCGTTGGGATGGACGTCGATACGAAGGCCAAGGTCGAGACATTCGCCACAAGTTGGCACGGGTCGGAGAAAGCTGAGGATGTCGTGGTAGAGCTGAGCCAGTTCCAAGGTCTCATCGCTGCGATGAAGGGCTCACACAAGATGGGTCTGCTCAAGAAGAAGAAGATCGCGGTGACGGACTGCTGGAGCGGGCTCAGCTCGTTCCCAATGTTACAGGCTGTGGCGGAAGTGGCGTTCAACGTTGTCTGCTCAAGCGCGGCAGCAGAACGCAATTTTTCAACGCACAAGTTTGTGCACTCCACCTTGCGTAACCGGCTTGCGCCAGAACGCGTGGAGAAACTCGTGCACATTTTCTTCAATGCGAAGAACTGCTCGACGGACGAGCTTGAGTTCTTAGACGAGTTTGTACCGGTTGAGGACGAAGATGATGCGGCCGACTGCAACCAGGACGACGACTTCATCTACTACTAAGGGCGAGGTACAGTTGCAGTAGTGCGGCGAAGATTGCACAGTAGGTTGGTGTTAATCATGGTGGTAATGAAGAACGTTCGATGAAATGACCTGTGATTTATACCTTATTCCACGTGCTCATGGGTGGGATGTGGTATATTCCAAATCCCATTTATTCTGTCCCAAGGCCCCGCGAACACTGTTCATCGCACAGCAGTCATCGACTAAAAACTACCGTTACCCATATCCTAACGAAAGCGTGAGAACGCAGCCACGTGGCTCTCAGCATTGAGACGATCGTTCGGCCCGTTGGTAATCGGGGCGATCGCATCAGGGGGCCGTGGCGGACGCCATTGAGCTCAAGGCTGGTGTACACCGCCATTTAGAGCTCGGTGCCGTGCATCCAGTTGTCCCGAATCGCGCCGAACTTGTCCGGGAGCACGGCACCGATGTTCGTCTCGACGGCCTTCGTCTCGTTCCCCATATCGGATTTCCTTGCAAACAGATGGCCGACTAGTGTACCTAAAATTAATTACACCGAACGTAAGACAATTAGCAGTACAAATAAAAAAAATATCTTACAGCCTCGTCGTCTCCATCTCGACGAAGGAAAACAGGAGATTTCCCTCAAAAATCCAGAGCAGCGATACGTAGCGTTTGATGCCTTTGATACATCCATGACAGCAAGGTGCCCGTGGTGGTGGTGCTGGCTGACCCCATCTCAGCCTCGAACCTGATGTGGTCCAACCGCACATGGGACACCAGGTTCGTGTAGCCTGTTTTGAGCATGGGCTTGCGTGTCTTGCCGCATGCCTTGCAAGCCTGCAGCCCGGTCGGTTCGCCATCCTTGGTCCTTAGCGGCTTAAAGTAGAGCGCCACCACTTGTTTCAGTGTGAACTTTCTCTTGGAGAGCTTGGGGGCGATGAGGGTATCAGACATGGCAAGAATTGAGAGCATAAATTGGTGATGCTCAGGAATGTTGTAGTAAGATGAAGTAGTGACGCCGCCAAGTTTGAGCGCTAAGAGCCAAATAAAGAACAGCTGGTTGTCGGACTTCGGAAATAACGTTGTATATGGATACACGAACTTATGAAATACGGAACTATGCCAGACCGTCCCAAAATCTATTGCTTCCAAACTATATATATACTAGTACTAATTTGTGTATGTTCGAATTCTGCAGATCGATCTAGAACAGACAGAAATGAGGTAGTAGTAGCAGAGAACCTGATGCACCGCGGAAGTGGCCCTTCCCGCGCAAGCTTCGACTTAGACATGTGTCGAATCTTGAATGCGTTGTCACCGGCGGCATCAACACAATTGTTCGTCACGCATCGGAGCATCAAGAAGCCCGCGTGTAGTGTTGCCGGCGGTAGCTCGTCCAGCGCTGCCTTCACGTGGGACATCAGGTCTTCAAGGATGTGGGCGGCATTCGCTCTTACCTCGATGGTAGAGCGTTTAGTACAGCAAGATCTAATACGTTCATGTAGGGACTGCTTGGGAGTTGGAACCGCAAGACTACTTTCCACCGAAAGGAAACCACTGCCTGCCTCCACGCCACATTATCTGGCTGGATTTG
>JAIKVE010000989.1:0-14516 GCA_024679115.1 Phytophthora pistaciae
CAGATGCAAAAGCAACAGAGTTTACACAACGTCGGGAATCTAAACAAGCCTGCCACTTTTCACGGGGAGGGGTCCGTTGTCGCGATCGACTACGCGAACAGCTTGCACTCCGTTTTCCGGTCGAAAATCTCAACGACATCAAAGCATTGTTACTGGATCCACGTATCAAAGCGAAAGCTGGCTCCATTGTAAATGATCCTACCACTCTTGCCAAAGCGGAACAGGAGCTGCAACTGGAGCACGATATGGTGTACATGAAGTTGTTTTCGAACAAGGATGCCGAGGAGGAGTGCAAGGATAGCAGCTCGTCGCCGAGCGAGACGCCAAGCAATACAGGTTGCGCTGTCCGCGATGCGTTGAGCTCTCTTCTAGAAGTGGACGTCCCTTCTGAACGATCTGACTTTGTCGATATTCACACTGACGCGCTGATGAACGCCAGGAATTCGTGGAATCAATGGAAAGGCCTTAATTTCAAGTGGCCAACGGCGACTTCAGCGGCAGGCAAGTACAACTTGCTGCAATTGTATCGTGAAGTGGACGTACTTGAGTGGTTTCGAGACTACGGCAACCAAGCCTTCCCGGGTATCGCAGTCCTGGCAAGAATTTACCTGTGCAAACCACTGTCAACTGCTGCACAAGAGCGCTTTTTTAGCCTGAGTAGCTACGTTGTAAGCGATATCCGCAGCTCCCTGGACGATGACCGAGCTGAGCGCCTGTGTTTGATGAAGGCGAATTGGTCGGAGTATAAGCAGTTGACGAAGGAGAGCTAGCCTTCGCCTTCGAAGCAGAAGTCGACACCTCATCTTCGGCCATGTTAAGGTCCGTGTCTGGCATCTGCATCCGTGTTAGTACTAGACTGGAATATGACAAGATAGGCCACAGCTTGCAGGACTTACGGAAGGAGTGGCGGAGCTGTGAGGCCTTTGGGGCAAAAGCAGAAATGTTGACGAAGGAGAGCTAGCCTTCGCGATGACCAGCGAGAACTTGAGGTACTGGTCTATATCAAATACACGTATCATTGCATTGATATCATATTGATACTGGGTGTACCAAGTATCAGGATCAGTTGATCTTTGCCCCATTCACATTTGTAGGTGGATCAAGATCATCAATACCATCCAAATCGTCAGTGATATGAAGTCCTGATCAAGGACGACAAGTTCTCGCTAAATGCGTATGTGGATCCTAATCCCTATGCTCATTCTGCAGGAAAATGTACGGACCAGAGCCCCAGGCCAGTGGCTTCGTCACTTATCAACTCGAACCAAAACCGCCAAGACACGCCATCGGATACCGAACCAGTATGCGAGTGTGCTGGCTCCTCATCCTGGCCTTAGTCGTTTCCATTGCTTCGGTGCAGGCCAGAGCATCGTCTGCATCGCGCTTCCTCGGCAACAGGCTCTCGAGATCTAGCGATGTGGACAACAATGGAAGTGCTGACGAAGATGAGAGGGTGCCTCCAGTAATCTCGCGGGTTTTTGAGCGGTTCCAGAAAGCAGTAAAAGGTATTTCGTTTGCTGACGACCCGGCCATCAAGTCGTGGCTTAAGACTTGGAAGACCCCGACGCAAGTGTTCCGAATCTTGAAGCTTGAAGCTGCTGGCGCGAAGCTTGACGACAAAACGAAGCTCCATCAATGGCTGCATTTTGTGGTGAAGCACAAAGCGAAAGAGGGCGATCAGGCGTTCTCCGACTTACAAGTCTACTTCTTCCTGACCAAGGTGATGTCGGAAGACGAGCTACCGGCGTTCTTCAAGTCGCTTGAGCAGGTGGAGAAGATCAAGGAGCTCGGGAAGAACATGGAGGCTATGCTCTCAGATGCTTGGATCGTTAAAGAACTCCAGCTCAAGACGTTCCCGACCGAGATTTACAAGTCCCTGCGAATTGGAACGGGCGGTGGGGAGCTTGAAAACAGTCCAAAGTTCTCGCAGTGGCTGAAGTACGTGGATACTACAACGCAGAGAGCAAGCACAAATTCACGGACACCAACATCTTCGACTAAAACGGATATGGTGAAACTTTTCCGGTCGCTTCGGAGCTTGCGAAGCAGGAAGCAGCTTGCTGAGGAGATGCGGGGATTCCTATTCGACAGTTTCCGGTCTACCTGGATCTTGTTGGATGAAGCTTGGCTCAAGTCCAGCGATAATCCAAAGACCATTTTCAACCTATTAGGCATTCGGGATTCTCCACTGACGTTCTACAAAAATGAGCGTCTAATTCATTGGCTCGGCTACGTCGAGCAGTACAGGACCAAGATGGGGGAGAAATCGTTTTCGTGCGAGCAAGTATACCGAATGTTGGAAGAAGCAGGCCTTGTCTGGCCAGGAGCGGCGATGGCGACCAATTTTCAATTCCTCACTCACATTCCGGGACTGATGAAACTTGCCGAGAACATTCAGAGCTACGTAATGCAGCCGTTGGTGAACGCTAACTGGTTGCCGGAGGAGGTTGCGGGTTTGCTGGGGGTTTCGAAGAGTATTTCGAGGTTCTCGACGAGAAAAGATCCCAAATTCCGGGTTTTGGAGGCGTACACGGTGCAGTTTGCAGCGGCTAGGGGCGGGGATGCGGTGGTCAAGAAGGTGAAAGCCCTGTTCGCCAGCAATAAACCAGTGAGCGCATTGGCTGCAGCAGCCGAAGCGCCGTAAAAATATGTTTTCTGCTCAAAGGTGTGGTGTATAAAAAATCGTAGAAGTATCAGTGATAGCATGTTATAATGAGATTTTCTTAAGCCCATGCGCTGTTCTAGGGGCAACTCAAACTAAAATTCAAATCACCGGATCTCGGTGCCGCTCATCTGCAGTTCGAGGTGAAGGCATCACGCCAAAATTGGGAACGCCGGGCAGAGAGTCTAACTCGTGACTGCTGCAGGATAAATGTGAAGTACTAGTACAGGGGTTAACAACCGGAGCAGCGGAGCACGCAACTACAGGATTTATTCTAGCGTGACTTGAACCCATAACGAGTCGTAGAAGCCTGCAAAGTAATTTGGGTGAATGCAACCGATGCTTCGCATACGCAGAAGTAAAGGGTTTGTAAAGTATGCTAGATTGATAATCTAACGGTATCATCCACTCCTTCGTAGTACATAAGGCAGCGATAGGTCATTTTTGCAGCCCCCTCTCGCTCTCCGCCGTAATCAGAGTGGTCTAATGCTCAATCTAAGAAGATTGAGGAAATAATGGTAGTGTAAAGAAGAAGAACTTCACGTACAAGTCAGCTTGTGACAAGAGCTTCAAGTCATCTTAGTAAAAGCCTTAAAGATCAATTGTTAAAACTATTTAACTCCACGAACATGTTAGCCAGATTCACTACACACTAATAAACAGTTTACAAAAGCTAGTGTTAGCTGTGCAGTTAGTGTTTGTGCGAACACTACACTGAATACGTTAAAAAAAATATCAGCACTTTTAGTCGGAAACCTCTCACTTATCTCTGCAGAAATCCGTGCGTAATGGTGAGTGTATGCGTTTCCGCACACCACGATCCTGCCGGTGTCAGAGACAATCTGAGATTGAGAATGTTGAGAATGTTGAACGTGCAACAGCGTCGTGGGTAGGGAGAACATTACAATAACCTGTCCAGAGCAGCAAGCTGATACCTGTCTTTTCAAGCTCGCGGCAGGCGACCGCGGTTCAAGCACTGAAGTCACGCCTCCACGGAGGCATTTGGGCGGTGTCCTTCGGGATGCTGCCGTCATGCGATGTTCGAGTCTAGGCTCACGCATCCTACAGCACGCCGGACGAACGCGAGTACACTCAAGTCAAGTCCCTGTGAGACAGCGGCTACTTTACGGCCGCATTCAGGTGGGTGCGGGGCCCGTGCCCTGTATCTGCCGAACCTCGTGGGTGGCGAGATCCATCACGTGTTCTCTCTGAAGACGCGCTTTGGATTTCCATCGGACTCTCCGCAATCGGAGAGCCACCCGGCTCGTGACGTTCTAGCACGAGTGGGACCAGGTTGCTTTGTCGTTAGTTGTTGGTAGCTACTAGTAACTAAGCGACACTACAGTCTTCAAGAAAAATAAAAGAAGTCAGAAGCGAACCAAGCCTAGCCTCAAGACGAAGCTTCAGCCGACGTCAAGGTGCGAAGGCGTGGCTAACATCCAGTGGGAAGCTGCGCAGATCTCCCCATCCCAGCAACCACAGCCGAAACTCCTTACAGCAGACGTGCGATACCGCTACGCACACACGGCCCATAGCCGTTATTTCTAGCTAGAGTAGATTAGATCTGTCATTCTTCATTTTCCAAGCCGAGCGGCACCCACCCACCACATCCGTATCGCGACAACAAGTGGCCACATAATCAGGCTGCTCTGCAAATGAAGTTGACAATTTCCCCATGCTTGCCTCAAGATGAAGAAAAGGACAACCATTACCGTGTGGTACCGGATCCGCCACACTCAACTTTGTAAGATGCAATAAGCGCGTTCAGCATGGAAAACTCGGAATCCCAACAGTGTTTACGAGGTTTGTGACCAATCACTCTTCGTACCTGTGACTAATCACTCTTCGTACCTGTGACTAATCACTCTTACAGGCGGCCCCGTCAGATTCGAGCGAGGGTCCAATCTACAGGAGGAAGTAGCGTATGTACAGAGGAACGGGTCGGATTACAGAAACCATGTATGATCTACAGAAGCCGCGGTGTGATTACAGAAAGCTGCAGGCAATTTACAGAGGATAGTGCCAAAGTACAGACGCGGACACATCGATTGGTGGATGTCTTTGGTGCTTGGGTCGAGCGCCTCTCAATTGGCCAGGACCAAAATAGGCGTGTCCATACGGTCCGAGTGGACTATTTCCACGACGCTTGCGATGCATTTCTAGTCGATACGCGTGAGGCGTACAGGTCCGAACTCGTACTCCAAATGAAGCAGCTTAGGGAGATTTTTAAAGCGCAGTACATCTATGATGAAGGAGCGGCGTCAGGCAGTACTGCTAGTGTGGGACTTCTTGGGAGGGTTGCCTATCGCTGTGTTGAAGGGCTCGCTCTGAATGAGCAGCGGCGCCACAGTCGACTACAAACCGCTATGCACGGACGCGCGTAGAGGATTTCACGACGATCCAGGGGTGCCGCGAGGCTGAGCCGCATAAACAGATACAGGATGCCATGATACGGCGGCACTGCCATTTAACCGTGTTATGGTAACTCGGCCGCCGTACCGTGTTACCATAACACGGTCATCTTGCCGAGTTATGGCAACACGGCAAACGTAAAATCTCGTGCAAATAGCAACCCGAGAGCTGGCGCTGACGCTAATGGCCTTTAGTACCATAGCAGGAGGGGGTATGCACAATGGTGCGGACCCTGCCGAATCGGTAGCCACAAATTTATGGAGATGCGCGATAGTAAAAATCAAACAAACAGTCATCCCTTGGCAGCGTGTATGTCTAACATGGTGAGAACGAGGTTGCTGCGCCTTATCGTAGGGGTGAAAATTTTAATAGTACGCGGGTACATCACCAATCTGGCCAGTGGGCTTGCATTGAGGCTAAGGCTGTCGACCACCTAGCTGGAAGGCCACTCCATCACTATGAATCCATGCCTCGTGGCCCACGACTGCTTGGAATCGCCACCAGCACCATCACCACCGAGATAAAGGCGAAGGGCGGGTAACCATCGCCGAACCCGACATCTCACGTTCCAGTGTAGTGCATGTGCATGTACACGTGCAGGTATTCACGCCATATCCAGTACTAGTAATGATGCTCTCCCCCACACGACACCGCTGGTCGAGTACTGGCACAGGCGCCATCACGGAAGACTATGGTATCGTCTTACGTCTTACCTTGCAACACCTCCACTGGTGCCCTGGTCGCGGCCATTGCATCCTAGTTCGTTTTGACTGTCACAACCGAGCCCGTCGAGCTCACGGCGAAAGCAGACACGTCGCACCCCTCGTGCCTTCATTGTTGAAGGCGTCAATGACCACCACGCACCATACCATCGACACGCTCGACGCTGAGCCGCCCGCGTAAGCTGCACACAATCGATACAAGCTACCGAAGTCAAGAGGACCAGGCGAGCCTGCCTAGTGTGCGTTTTCTCGGGCGCCAAAGACACAAGAATGCGTTGCGGTAGGATAGATAGCTTTCGGAGCAGCGGGACCACGGTAGGCTGCAAACCGCTACGAACGGACGCACGTAGCGGACTCTGCAACGATCCAGGGCTGCCGAGCTGGAGCAATACGCGTAGGAGGCCAAGATACGGCAACATGAACGTCATACCGTGTTATCATAACACGGTCGCTTTACCGTGTTATGGTAACACGGTCAACGCAGAATCTCGCTCAAATAGCGACCCGAGCGCCCGCGTACACGCTGATGATCTGAAGCACTTTACCAGCATGGGTTATACACGCTGGTGAGGGCCTTACATCCTTCCATTGAGCGCAATGATGCCCAACGCGCTAGCCCCGTCAAACTGCCTTCAGTGGCTACCCCTCTATCACGATGCTTGACGTTCAAAGCTATTATAGCAGGTGTGGCACAAACCCAAATAGTCCTCGAGACTATTTCGGCGGCCAGGCAGGGTCCCCTACACCCTCCCTACCCCTTCTGTAGAAATCACAGTTCCTCTGTAGAATGAGAACTTCCACCTGTAGATATACACTTCCGTCGTCAGATTCGGCCCAGCGATCAGTAATATACCTCGCACAGATAGTACTTTTGTGCCTGAGATTTTCTCCTGCTGTCATACAGATATACTGAGATAGATTAGATTTGAAGGGAATACGACGTGTCGTCGGCGCCACCGGTTCCGGCAAGTGACAGGCCGCCAGCTCGACATTTGGTGATCCTGTCACTGTCGAGGAAACGGACTCGTCGGGCCGTAACGCACCCGCGGCAAAGAGGACGAGGTCTGCATGGATGGAGGTGGCCAAGTTGCGCCAAGACCTGACCCAATGTTGGATGGCTGAGGCGCTGGTGCAGGTGCTGGAGCGAGCGAGAGTGGACGACGTCGTGTTGGTGTCATTGGGCGACGCAGCAGTTGCCGAGCAAGGGGTGGTGCTGTCCAAGTTACTGAGTGGCTTCTTGCGGCAGAACGGGACGTTGGCAGCAGCCACCGCTGTGCGCTATGGTCATGTGAATGACGTTGATGAGCTGCAAGGATGGACGACCAATGGACGTATCAACCGAGCGAGTGGAACGTTGGTCGTCATTTACGCGCCGTGTGAGGATCAAGATGTAATAGCGGGTATTGTGAAGACGGCGTCGAGGTTAAATGCTGTGGAGAGAGGAGCGTTGCTTCTATTGCACAATCCAATGGGGCTATTGGGGGTGGAGGCAGGCAGCAGGGCGACGAATACTACGCCCTCGAAGTTCTACCACCTCGAATCTGTTGACTGGAGGGCGAATCTCAAGTTTATCGCTCAGCCGTTGGAGTGTCTGCGAGATCAATGCGGTTGGCACTTTGTGATGGAGATCGTTCAGTCAACGGGTGCGAAGGAAAACGGGAAAGCGCCAGTGTTTGGAGCAGCACGAGCGACCATGTTTTCGACAATTAACCAGTTGCCATTCCAGCTTCTGCTGCTTGTGCTGCGCTGGAGCCACTTCCACCCGGAGATCGTGCGTGCCTGCGCCAAGAAGCTTCGAAGACAAACGAAATTGATCCCTCAAGCGCGTGTGCGGCAGGAACTTGCCGAGCTTCAAGAGCGAGAAAGTGAATTGTGGACTGGATTGTACCCGACTCCTGAACAACAGGGGGAGAACTTGGCGGCGTATTCGAAGCAGGAGCAAATACCCTCCCTTTTGTGTCTAGAGACGGCACCCCAGCCTCAAGCAGAGTCCTCAAAGCTCGCTCGACTATCTGAGTGCTGTCTGTGGGATACGCAGAAACAATTCTACAAAGATCAAGGGATTCGAGCGTGGAGTTCTGGCGCCATCCCCTTCGGTGTGTCCAGCAGCTCCTTCCTCGCTGCAGCTTACGCACGTATTGCTGTCAATTTTCTGCTAAGCAACGCCGACAGCGTCAAACCTTCATCCACTGGCAATGGTCAGCCGAACTGCTTCGTGTGGGAGGCAGCCAGCGGCTCGTGCAAGTTCCTGCACTCGTTCATGTTGCACTTTTCGGAGCTCGTGGAGGCCGACGATGAGTTTAAGAGGCGAGGGTTGGTCCCGCTCGTCGTGGCCACAGACTTGAGCGAGCAAGTGCTGAGTTCTCGTCGGCAGATGGCTTGCTTCCGCCCGTTCATCGAGCGCGGTCAGCTGGACTTTGCCATCTTCGACACGCACGAGTTTATCCATGGGAGTTCTTCGACTGCAAAAAAAACGCTGGAGTTGGTACATACAGGGCGACAGTGGCGTGTCGGGGGTGACGGTCCCGTTGCATTGATAGGCAACTACTTCCTGGATTCACTTCGGGCTGACGTATTTGCTGTAGCCATCCAACACGATAGTCCAGCGAGCAACGGCGGAAGCTCGAGTGAGCGCGTCGTAATTCAGGCAGCTCTGCTGGATAAGGACACATCAAGTATCGCCGACATGGACATTTGCCTTCAGCCTATTGAAGATCCAAGGGCCCGACCAGTTTATGAAGACAGTCGACTGAATGCCACACTCGTGCAAGTACTAGACCAATTCCGCTCTCGGGTTGGTACCACTGATCCGGTCTCCTCGACCGGATTGGTTCTGTTTCCCGTCGAAGCATTTGAATTTCTCCTGACATTATTTGATAGCGGCAGCCAGGCGCAAGCCTTCCCCATTGCCGTGTTGGCTGGAGACGCGCGCTTTTCGTTCCGAGACGCCATCTCAAGCGCGTTCATCACTACCAAATCAACCGAAGATGGCTCAACTGAGCAATGGGGTCTGGAACTGCCGCAGTTGTCTCCTCACCCTGACTGCTTTTGCCTTCCTGTGGACTTTAAGATCTTCAAGCTCTTCATCGAGCAGCTCGGCCGCAGTAATTCCGATATCTCTGCGAGCTCGGAGCTTGTCTCCGCGCCTGCAATTGATACGTTTGACGTATTTTTCGCCACGATCGAGCCACGGAAAACCGCTGACAAGTCGATGACGAACCCGTTGGTCGCCAGCTTTAAGCACCAGTTCTCGCGCTTCACTCCGGACGACTGCGACTTATTGTGGGGGATGATGAGCTTCGACGATGGAGCACGGTGCTTTTCTACCGATACACTACTCGCTCTACTCGCTCAAACCGGTTGGGACTTCGACTTGTTCGTAGTGTTGATGTGGGAGCTGCTGAACCGGTTAAGGCGGCAAGAGGGTGATAGCCTAAAAGAGACGGAGCGCTATCAGCAACTCCTGGTCGAAGCAGGAATGAAATCCTGGAGGACATTTTACCACATGGAGCAACAGAGTGAGACGGACATCTCCACGCGAGGGATACGACTGCAACTAGCACGCTGGTTCTACGGTAAGACCCCGCATCCTATTGTATGAAGTAGAATACGTAGAACTAATGCGTCGAATGCCCCCTGCTCGATAGAGTTGGAAGCTTTCGACAACGTCCAAGAAGTTCTGAAGCCCTGGCGAGCCGAAGTCCACGAAGACTTCAGCGTTGATGACACCGGCGTCTTGTACCTTCTTGGGGTAAGTCGACTGTAAAGCTGCTGAAGTTCTCCAAACTCGTGTGTATATATCCTGACATGTTTGGGGATTTCGTGTTGTCTGTAGCTGACAAGTCTGCGGATGGAGGAGTACTGGGCTGCGCTCTCTTTCTTCCGCCTTTGTGCTCGTCGGGCTCCCACAAAACTCAAGTATCAACGCCAAGTTGCGCGCACGTTAGTCGCCCTGCAGACATTGAGATCTGCATCTAACAGCTCCAATGAATCCGACGGAGCACCCTCCTCCTAATACAATGTCACGATGAACTAATGGCGAAGAAACAACAATGAAGTTGGTCGAAGAATTGTCTATGAATTGTTTAAAGCTAGTTTAATATTTCCCGTACATGATCTCTACGACATCGACATGAATACATACATCCACACGGCTCCTGCTGCGGCGAGAGCAGCTTGAAATTTACAGCACCTTCGCCTTCACGGTTGAATCTATTCTTCGAAGCTCGAAGCATTCGCGTGGTACTCCTGGACAATCTGTGCGCAGGTCTTGGCTCCGTCGACCACAACAATCAACTTGTCATTAAGTGGGGTAACGGCAGTGGAGTCTGGCGTGGTTGCGTCTTCCTACAAGTCCACAGAACACAACAACCAGGTTAGCGTCTGCGTGTACAATAATGAGTACCATATCCAGCGAGCCCCTACCTTGAAGTGGAAGACGAGCAAGTTGTCCAGGTCGTCCCGTTCGGCCACCTTAATCAGCGAGGTCAAAGGCCGCCACTCTTCCACCAACGCAAAACCTTCGCGAGTCGCTGCCATCACGTTAAGCACGACGAGAAGTGAAGGGGTGACGACCAGCTCCCGCTCCCCTAGTCGGCTCAACTGTCTGTGCGAGTCTTCATCCTGCTCTTCAAACTTGGTCGCGCGGTAGAATCTAAAATGTTGATGCGCCTCGCTGGACGAGGACTTCCAGCTGGCCAAATCCACTTGCCTCGACGACGGTAGTTCCAGCTCGCCGTTCTTACCTTCTTGATGCTGTGGTGCTTCATCTTCCTCTGCCTTGTTATCCACCGGCGCTTCGTCAGGTTGAATTCCGACTTGAGGGTTGTTCGCGGAATGCGAGCGACGCCTCAAGCGCGAAGTCAGAGCAACGGCCTTGTCCAGAATCGTGCTTCCGGTCCGCAGCGACGAGACTTGAGGCGCCGAGGTCGGTGCCGACACTGATTGCCGCTTGCTTCCGCTGCTGCTTTCAGGACGAGTGGCCGAGGGATCCCCGTCGTCGTCACTGGAGGAGCTGTTCACCAACACTTTACCGCTAGCGAGAGTACGACAGCTATCGCTGGACTCGCTGTAGGGGCTCCACTTGTTGTCCTCCGTGCCGCTGCGAATGCGGAACAGGTACGGTGTGTTCGCCTGCAGCCCCGTGACAGTGTACTTCAATGTATCTGCGTCGATGTCGGGCTTCAGCGTCCACCACATCGCAGCCAGGCGGTCTTTCACGTACTGGATCTGGTACTTGGTCACGCCGATGTCGTTTACCGGATCCCACGTAATGATGACTTCGGAGCTTGACGCGGGGAACACCTGTAAGATCCGGGGCGCGACTGGTGCGTGCGTTGACAACGTCGCGCTGATGCCGCTGCTACTGCTAGGTGCAGTAGACACCATGGAGCTGATCGAAGCGGCACTGTTCGAGTTTGCGTTATCTTCCAGGCGTTCGTTGCCGGTCGCGCTGGTCGGAGTAATGCCGTGCGAGCTGAGGAACGATTGCACCAAGGACTTGGCCTGCTCATGCAGCGAAGGCCCAATCTCCTCAACCTCAGACTGGGGTAGACGCTCTAAGACCACATCACCATCGGGCGTGTTTTCGAATGCCCAGACCCCGTCAGCATCGGCGTCTGCTTCTCTCTGGCCATTACGGAGCAGTACCAGTTCGCCAGCGTTGCCTTCGTATTCTCTCCCATCCTCCATGATGTCGTCACTGCTACCGAACTCGAGACGAACGAAGATCTGGTTCGTACCTGGACACACAAGTCGCTCCGAGCCGCGGATCACCATTCCCTTGTCCAGTACAATGTCCAGCTTCTCGGCATTAAAATCAGGTCGACGACGTGCTCGTAACGCGATAAGTACGCGATAAAAGAACTGGCCACGCTCGACGTACTCGGGGCACACACCCGGGAGGAAGATGGCGCTGGTGAGCTCGTCTCGACTTAAACCATTCGGCGTCACGGTTCCTGACATGGGTATTGATGCCCCTGCTGTTCGATCGTCCAGTGTCTTCATGGACCCACTCGATAGACTGTAAGGCCCCCACCGCTGGCCGTCTCCACAACGCACACGGAACACCAGCGACTCGCCCGGGTCGAGCCCGAGCATGGTACCGTTCGTTTGGTCCGTGATACCTGTCGAGTTCATCTCAGCAGTCGTTCCCTCCTGCTTCATCGCAGCAAAGAGCCAGGGATTGAACTCATCACCCGATTGCTTGGCAAATTGGAGCTGATAGCGCGCCATCGATGGCGGAGCCCCCGACGCTGGCAGTTTATCCCACGTGATGCAAACCGAGTGCCGCGTTGCACTCACCAATGTCGGCGCCAGGGGCGGGATATTGATTGCGTCCGACGCGTTGCCGTCCTTGTCCTTGTCCTTACTCATTGGCGTTAGAAAGCGCAGCACGACAGGCCGAGAAGCTTCAATCACGAGCTCGATGACACTCAGGAACGCGACGTCCTCTAAGCTTTCTCCATTGATCGCAACGAGTAAATCTCCGGCGTTGATCAGCCCAGTCGCGGACGCCTGGCTGTCCGGAACCACGCTATCCACGACGGCTTGGTACTTCTTGGACGTTCGAGACTTCTGGAACAGGATCCCAATGGGGCCTGCCTGTATCTCCACATCAAGTGTAGTGCCGCTGCTTTTTTCCGCCACTTCATCAGAGCTCACGCGTACTTCCACCCATCCGTCCTCGTTCGAACCACTCTTCTCTTCAGCAGCATCTTTTGTCTCTACAGACGCATTGCTGCTAGTCCGCGTGATAGAGTTTGAGGTTGACGTTACCACATCTTTTGCCGCAGCTTTGAGGAAACTAAGGCGCTGGGAAAACGTCGATACCGCAGAACTGGTCGTGATCTTGGTTTTCGTCTTCTTCACCTCCTTCACCTCCTTTTGTTCCTTGACTTCGTTGGATGCACTGCTACTCGGAGCTGATGAAACGGGCGTGACCGTCGTTGTCGTGGTCGTCGTAGTGCTGCGAGTGCTACTCGTTTCGGATATTTCGGTGCGTGTGCTGGTAGGAACTTCAGCCACAAAGTCGTCATGCGATGGTGCTCGGGAACGATTCAGACCGATCTTGGCGAGCAGATTGAATCCTCCTGAAGACGTGCTGCCATTCGAATCAGGTGCGGTCGGAACCTGCTCAGTAGTCGGCACTGGTAGCGGTGACGACACAAGAAGCTGCTCCTGCGCAAAGGCGTCCATGCTTCGGATATTCTTTTCCAGCTCGTCAAACCCTCCGTCGAGTCGACTCACAAACTTGAAGCCCTTTTGCAGAAACATTAGCACCAGACGAGTCACGGACTCGTGCTCTGCGTGCACCTTTGATGCTCCACTGCTGCCAATTTCGCTGGCCAAGGAACCCGGCTCTCCCGGACTCTGCTTGCGAGATAAGGTCGCGGGTCCTGTCGAAGCCGAAGACGACGGTGGCATCTCTCCAGCAACTTCCACTGCAACGCCAACTTCAATCGATTTCTGACTCGAGTCTTGTGTCAACGGATGCTGTGACTTGTCGCTTGAAATGACTCTGGCCAAGCGCGCGATGGGATTCAGGATACCGTTGTTGGAAGACGTTCGTGGCAGGATCGAGGGCGAATCCACCGAGGGGCCGACAAAGCAGAAGTGGCAGCCTTTCATATGCGAGAAGCCCTTCATGAGTCCATCGAGAGCGTCCGGCTTTGACATGATGCTGGGGTCGATGTGGTGCGAGAGGCTCAAGTGCGACTTGTGGTACTCTTCCGCTGGCCGGCAATCCAGCACGATAAACTTGAGCGCAGTGGATTCCTCTCCGTCGTCGGCTCCAGGTACATACAACTGCGGCGGCTGGTCTTCGATGGGCGACAGCAACGGATTGAGCGACTCGTTCTCACTTGTACGCTCTTGTTGCACCACCGGCGCAGCGGGGGCGAGCTCCGGCATGCACTTCTGCTTGGCCTTCGTCGCCAGTCGATCCAGTAAGTTGCGCACGAGCTCCTCTGGGTAGACCTGCAGGCTGGAGCACGCGTAGAGTTGCTCGAGGAACGGGATCATCGCATCCGTGAATCCGCCATAGCACACCGAGTACAAGTCGCGCTTGAACGAGCGCGGCGTGGACTCGGAGATGGCCAGCGCGCTCGCGCACACCTGCTCCAGCTCTTCGCGCGTGGAGAACGTGAGCGAGCTCAGCACTTGGGGCAGCATGGCGATCTCCGCTTCAAAGACCTTCTCCCTGTTGTTCGCCACGAGCGCGTAGGCCACAAAGTGCAGCAAGTACGGGTCTTCCTCCAGTAGAAAAAAATCCCACAGGTAAAACACAAACTCGGGCGGCAGCGAGCGCGCGAAGAGCGTCATGAACCACGGCGTCACGTACAGCTCGGGCGTCATGTCGTGCTGGTCCAGATAGTGACACAACTCCGGGTCGTGGTACAGCATCAGCAGCTTGTACAGCTGGAAGGAGCACTGCAGCGACCTGAACTCCTTATCCACGAACACATGAGGCAGGAACTTGTCAATGAGAGCATAGAAGCACTGGAACACGACCCCCTCCGCCAATGGCACGGGCTCGTTGCTGCCTTCGCGCTGCTCCGTGAGCAGCAGGAAGGGCGCCAGCACCTCGTTCATGCCCTGCTTGTACCGGATACTGCGGCACTTGCAGTAGTACGTGAGCAGCTTGACCACGAGCTCCACGGTCTCGGGCTGCTGGAAGCGCGGCTCGTTGCCGCGCGTGCGCGCCGCGTCCGCCGCGATCA